>CAEGAF010128299.1:0-23238 GCA_903067075.1 Micropoecilia bifurca
GGCCCCTAATGAATCACCAGGCCCCTAATGAATCACCAGGCCCCTAACGAATCACCAGCCCCTAATGAATCACCAGGCCTCTAATGAATCACCTGGTCCCTAACGAATCACCGTGTCCCTAATGAATCACCGGGCCCCTAATGAATCACCAGGCCCCTAATGAATCACCAGGCCCCTAATGAATCACCAGGCCCCTAACGTGCTACTGGAAACTGAAACTGACATCCTGACATGTTCCACTGCTGAAGGTAACTTTAACATTAAATACTCCTTTCTCACCAGGTGGGGGCGTCTTTCTCCTTCTATAATCTGACTTTTAAGTGACCTTAATCCGTTCCTCCCCCCCTGGCTCCTCCAGACTCGACCCTCATCAGGCCGGGTTGATGGGGGGGCAGCGCCCCCCCCTCAACCCCCCCCCTGTAGCTCCGCTCCTGAAATGACTGTTTTCCTCCTTAGCGCTGCAGAGCAGCAGGGATCTGCAGGAACATGCCAGATGTTGCTGTAATCTAGATTAAAGCTGGGATTATAGCCTCACATGCTCAGGTTTCGGCCTGAAACTCGGCTCCTCGGGTTTGTTCTGACATCTGAGTGACTCGGGTCCAAACACTGCGGTGTTGGGTTTCACTGGCTCGGCTGTGATGGGATCACTGGGATCACTGGGAGCAGTGGATCAGTGGAGCAGCAGGCAAACAGCGCAGCGACGTAATTCAGCTTCTCATGATCAGATGTGACGGATTACAGACGGTTTTCATGCTGGACAGTTAAAGTATGAAGAGTTTACTGAGCCGCTCACACATCCAAAGGGACAATTATCATTTTCTGCTAAAAAAATGCGTCACTTTTATTTAAAAACAAAATGTTTTTACATATTTGTTGAAGCCGTCACCATGTTGTGATGTATGAGACAGATAATCTGAAAACATGGAGCTCCTCCGTTTTCTCCCAGCCAACCAATCAGATCCAGGAGGCGGGGCTTAGCGCTGTCAGTCACCATGTAGCGCTGCTAGCTTTTCCCCGTCAGCCAATCCTGACTGCTAAGGCTAGTTAGCATAGCAACAGATAAACGGTTTTCCTGTTTTGGTTTTTCCACCATTAGCACATTTAGCAGCGCGTACATGAGGATGATTGACGTTACGACGCTCCTGTTAGCTCTGATTGGTTCGTTTTGATGGGGCCTGGTGAATTTCCTGGTGACAGTTTTAGCACATATGTAAAAAACATATTTATATTTTTTTTTATAGAAGTTAGAACTTTATTGTTCTGTTGTTTCATGTAGTTCTACTGTCGCACCAACAGGGGGCAGCAACAACCAGGCTCTGTAAAACTGCTGCGAGTTTTCTTTTCACTGGTGGTGACGTCATAGTACTGTTATTACATAATTCATAAATACATGAAATAAACAAAATAAAATGTTCAGTGAAAAATAAATGAACCTGTTTAACAAATTAAGTTCCAATTACATTTTTAAAATACATTTATTTTATTTCATGGAGACATTTATTTAAGTAATGGTGTGTTTATAAATTATCATCAGCATTTATTTATTTCAGGTTTTGTTTATAAATTTCATAATATTTTATTTTATTAGATCAACTTTATGTATTTTACTATCTTTTATTTTTAATTCTTAGATTTTATTTCAGGCTCTATTTAATTTTCTCATATTTGAAAAAGAGTTTCCTTTGCTGGGTGAGTCGTTTTATTAATGTCAGTTTTTATTTGATGGAATCAAATATTTATTTGCGTATTTAATTATTATAATATTTCTTTATTTTGAAAATCTCCACGTTCTTGAGTAACATTTTTATAACAAACTGCCTGAGAAAAGCAAAAGTTAAAGTTCTGCCTGATATTAAAGTTATTTGGTGATTTCATTAAATGGAAAAGAAATTAGAAACTCGTTTTTAAACTTTGAGAATTTAATTTGATTTTAAATCGCGTATGTTTAAGTTTTAATTAAAACTGTAATGACAGTATTAGTTTTATTCAGACAAACCGGCTCTTCCTGCTGGTCGGATCAGCAGCTCTTGATTTTCCAGCAGGTCTGATGTCGTCACTTCCTGACCTGAACGGCGCCGACGTCCTTCTGGTATTTCAGCACAGATTTCTTTAAGTTGGTGTTTATTTTCTTTTCAAACCTTTTATGTAATTTAAATAACTGCTGAGCTGAAGCTGTGAAGTCAAACATGGCTGAACAAGTTTCAGCCTCTTGTTTGTGTAAAACCCAGAGTTTCCTCTTCATGTTCAGCCAAGTGCTGCTGCAGCAGCTGCAGCAGCTGCAGCAGCTGCTGCCCAACGCCTTCATGATGGTGATGCTTATAGGTGGGAGGATTTCCTGCTCATGGAGTCTGGAGGTCAGAGGTCACAGCACTAGTATATAATGTGGGTGTTTGGAGGCTCTGATTAGATAAACCTGCATGTTTGTCGCTTTCAGAGGCTTCATGTGTTGAAGAGCTGAGAAAACGTAAATCTGTTTGTTTAAAGCTTTACATGTTTTTCTGGGTGAGTGTTGATAATTTCTTGTGGAGTTTAATCATCCTTGGTTCTCCATTGTTGCTGTTTGAGATTATTTAACCTGCTTTGTGTTGTCATTCATTTCAACTAATTAATTCTACAGATTTTAATAGTGTTTGTGTGTTTCTGCTTCACCCGTATAACTGGATCCATCCGCCAACAGTGATGGATGAAGCTGCTGCTTTGGGATATTTCTGCTTCTGCAAACGATCTGATTGGAGGCTGGAAATGTTTTTAAATGGAAAATGTTGCTTATTTTTGCTGATTAATTAATGACAGGCTGACTTTCACCTGATTAGATGTTTTAGTCCCTAAACTGTTTCCTCAGTCTGACTGTAATCCTGCCTGTTGGTGAAATGAAGCCATTAAATTTGGTTATTCTTAGTTAATTTATGTATGAAAAAAGAGCAGATAAGTCACATTCCTGCAGCTGGAAAAGTGGAAACTGCTGGTTGGTTGATCTACAGCTGCACTGATTGGCTAAAAGCTCCGGCGTCCCCCAGGGTCGCGTCTTCTCCCCACTTCTGTTCCCCCTGAAGGTCAATCAAGTTTAAGACTAAGATGATTGGGGGATCCTGACAAAAGGTGAAAAATATTCAACCTTCACGTTTCCAAGTTAAAAATCTGCATGAATGTCATCAGTTGACAGGAGCTGATCATCACGGCCTCTGGGGTGTTGAGCTCTAAAAGCTCAACAAGCTAATTAGCTAGCTAGCTAGGCTACATTAGCTGCTAGTTACCAGCAGCTTCAACCACCTCAAATATCTGCACAACTCAACCTCTGACCTGACAGAAAAGTCCTGCCAGGAAAAGAAACTGCATGTGTTTAAACAGATCTTAAAACCCAAGCTTGACGTATTTAAGGCCAACCTACGTTTTTAAAATGATTTTAAGAGTTTTTGAAGATGGACTTCCTGCTGCAGGTCAGCTGGACGAACCGAGGTCTGAACTGAACCCAAATTATGGAAAATCAGTCATTACATTAGAACTGTCCACTTTAAAAACTCTCATTAAAATCCATTTTTAATCTGAGAGTTTTACTCTTCCTTAAGTTTCAGCATTTCATTAATCTTGTTTATTTTCTTTTGTCCTTTCTAATTTGAATGCTTGTTGAATTCTTGGTGTTTTTAAAGTGCTTTATGATTTTTGATATGGCTGATTTTCTCTCCATGAAACGTCTATCTATATGAAAGAGGAGCTAACATTTCTGCAGACCCCACATATGCTGGACATGACTTGAGAGAAGAGACGACTTTTAGCAGGATGGTCTGTGATCATCAGGATTGTTATAGTTTACTAAAGCTAATGAAATAACAAAAACTGAAACTGAGAAAATTTTAAATAAATAATAACCAACTGGAACCAAATTGTCCATTTAGAAAGCTAATGAAACAGTGAAGTTATAAATATCCCTAATTTTCATGTTTAATTTGTTTTTTATTTATTAGCCATTCAAACTGAAGTTGATTTTTTTTCTGTCTCACACAAACAGTTTCTGCTTATTTCTACTTACGTTGGTCTGCAAAACGGCGACGGGAAAAGTTTAGAGAAAACGGCTGTTCAACAACTCAATCCATTTTTTAAAATGTTCTCCTGTTGAGAAAACGTTTTGAACCAATCGATGCATCACAGTGTAAGACTTTGAGCTTTTTGAATTCTGCACCTAAAAATTAACCTTTAGTATGAAAAAACTAAACCAAACCAAACAATATTTACCTAATAAAAACTATCAAACTCTAAAAACTAAAACTAACTGAATTAGACAAAAAGTTACAAGGAAATGCAATTAAAGGAAAATGAAAACCCCAAAGTTATTAGGTGTTAAATATTCCTAATGAGTGCCGGTGTAGAACCGAGGGAGACAGAAGATGTTTCCTGAGCCGGTTTGGTTCTGTGCGCCTCAGACGGAGCAGCAGCTCCTGCAGTGAGTCTCGCTGTGTCATTTTCTCCTGCTGCCGTTGTCCAACACGCCGCTTCAGATTAACACCAGGTCACAGTTATGAGGAAACATCAGGAGTGAATCTTCACCCAGGTGTTTCAGCGTATGGAGGAGGCGTGTTGACTGATCTGTTAGTGTCTGTAATTATCTGAAGTGCAGCCAGTTTGCAGTGATCTGACGTCCCAGAAGCAGCTCAGCGTTTAAAATTCACAGCCAGCAGCTCGTCTTTCATCCCGTCGTCCTGGTGGCGGATCATCAGCAGCAGCAGCTCCGTCTGACCTGACGGCTTCACAGCGAGTCGCCGTTAAGATGCCGTGACCCCATGACCCCTGCAGAGGGTCGACCTGGAACAGCAGCTGCTTCGTTCCTCCTCAAGCGTTTCTTCTGCTGCTGTTCCAGTTGGTGTTCAGATGAAACAGATCCTCAGGAAAATGCAGCTTGACGCTGGGTTTTAAACTGGGAATATGGCTCTTCACACTAGGAGGCATCACCTGGGGGAGGCAGCAGTGAAACAGCATCAATTAGACACAAACAAGCAAATCTGGTCAGCAGGAAGCAAACCCATAATATGGTTGTTAATGATTATTCTAATGAGAATAATTAGGATGAACTCAAATTCAGTCATTGAGTTTAATTTAAAAAAATTTTTGGTTGTAGAACTCAGTCCTACGACCAAATCAACAGATTGATTTGTTTTCTTAGTTCTTAACATTTCTAATATACAACAAATCCTGTTTGATCCATTTTAATCAAACTCCAGTCTGTTTTGGAGTTATGAATGCTAATGCTAATATTAATGCTGATGCTGAATGCTAATGCTGATGCTGAATGCTTATGCTAATGCTAATGCTAATGCTGATGCTAATCGAACCAACGAAGCGAACTCTGCTCCGCCTCCAAGCCTCGTCTGGGTTCGGTTGAAGTGAACTGTGGTTCAGTTTGAACGCCAGGCGGACTGGAGACGCTCCAAAAGCAGGAAGTGGACTACAGCACAGGGCATTCTGGGTAAATACAAACCAAGCTAATGGGCTAGCCTAGTGCTAGCTAGAAATGGCTCATGGTTTTTTGTCTTCAACTGCTAAAATCTGATGGTTCTTCACTTTAGGGTACATTTCAGTCAAAAATTAGCAATAATTAGCCTGAGGCTAAATATTTAGCTAACTGACTAGGTAGTTTGAAGCTAAATATTTAGTTAACTTGCTAAGTAAATATTTAATCATCTGATGATAAATTATTATGGTGCTAATTGGTGAAATTTAAATCATAAAAACTCCTGCATGTGGTTTTCCAAAGCAGTAGATGAGATTTTCTGGTCTGATGTTTCCTGGTTTGATTGGAAACGTTGCAGCTCGTTTTGACCTGGACGTCCTTCGTTTCCTCTCCTTGCTGAGATACGATCAGTGTTTGCTCTCCTCTGCTGGCTTTGATCTGGACGCATCGCCAGATTCCTGATTAGACGAGGATCCAATTAAACCACACAGACTCTGACTGTCAGAGCAGGAATCCCTGCTGGGCCCGTTTGGATCCAGAGCTGGAGGCTTAAACCCAAATGAGGAATTTACTCAGTTCAATGAGTCTCACAGACAAGCAGCAATTTAAGGGGATGAAATGAAACGGGAGGCTGACACTTCAGTCCAGATGTTGTGACGCTGCTGCAGCACCAATTAAGAGGAGAACAAAGGAAAACCGAGTCGGTGTTCAGGGAGACGTGAAGCTCCATCGCTGTAATCTGGGAAACCAGGAGACGCTGCATGGATCAGCAGATAAAAGAGACGGACTGAGTCTCTGTATCTGAAAACATGTGAAGTCAGGGACATTTTCAGCTCTGCTACAGGAAGCAGGAAGCGTTTGGACTCAGATCAGGTCTGTTAGTCACGATGTTTCTCTCTGGCAGCTCCAGTTATCTGGAGACAGAAAGTTCATCTCAACATGAAGCAAAGCATCAGTTGTTAACGATGAGCATCAGGAACAACAGGACAGAGATGATGGAACCACAGAAACTTACAGAAATGGATTCTAGAAAATCAGCCCCTTAAATGTCCTGCGGTCTTTATCATGAAAGGTTTGTTAGACGTTTCATCTGAAGGGAATTTTAAAGCTGCAGATAATCTTGGATTAGAGACAAGAAACTTGTTGTGGACCAAATATTTCACTGGAGTAGATTAACTGGACCCTTATAGACTGATGTGTAAAATGTGTTTGTTCAGATTCTGCTGGGTTCAGAACCAGAACATCTGGATTAGAACTCAGATTAAATTAAACACTTTACTGATGAGGAACAGCTGAGATAATCTGTTGGTATCGGAGTGAAGGTGGAACAATTTCCAGTTTCACTTGAAACAAATAAAAGAAAATATCATTTTGCTTTTTCTCTGCACTGTCTGTATCAGACTATCATAAAATAAAATGTAGATAAAAGTGAATGTGGCCTCGTCTGTCTATAAATAGTTTCTCGTTTTGTTTTTGCTGAATATTTATTCTGATCCCTGAGGAGTTAAAATGCTGGCAGCGTTTCTGGTGTTATTGTGATTTTTGCACCAACATGTTGTCCTTCACCTGCGTTTTGAAACCATGACCTTCCTGTTGTTGACAGAAAGACTTTTATTTCTCTGCGGTACCAGAGGGAGGCGCCGTCGGGTCCAGATGATAATGGGTTCAGCCGGGTCGTCCTCCAGAACCTTCCCTCTGAGACAGGATCTGTTCTCCCTGCTTCTTCTTCTGCTGTTTTAATATAACATCTCAGAATGTTTCACCTCCAGTTCAGCTGCTGAGCTCAGAAGAAATTCTTGTTCTGATGTAGATCCTGGTGACCGGCTGATGTTTCAGCTGCTCTCTGAACATCACAGAACATGAACCTGACAGGAGACATTTGATTCAGTTGGAAATGATTCAATAAATTTACTAAAAAAGAGATAAAACTGATAAAGAATCACAAGAACAGAAGACAAAATGTAGATAATGTGTAAAATATGATAATTGTGTGAGACACACACACACACACATTACACACTCACACACTCTCTCACACACACACACACCTACACACACCTACACACACACTCTCTCACACACACACACTCTCACACACACACACACACACACCTACACACACACACACTCACACACACACCTACACACACACACACACTGACACACACACACACTCACACACACACACACAGCACACACACTCAAACACACAGACACACACAGACACACACACACACCTACACACACACACACACACACACACCTACACACACACACACACACACTCAAACACACACACACACTGGCTCTAACAGGGAGTTAATCCTCTCTCTGTAGCATTTAGAGAGCAGAGATAATAAATAAGAGATGATTTATCACTTCGGTAACTCGATCGTCATAAAACTGTCAACAAAACTCCAGGGACAAAGATGAGGTTTGTTTAGAATGAAGTGGGAAAATGTAATTAAAAGCGGACTAATATTTATATCTGTGAAGATTAAACTGTTAAAACAACAAGCTTGTTTTATTGCAACTTTTCTAACTCAAGAAAATAAAATTCTTTTTAAAAAAAAATCCAGTTTCGTTCCATGCATTCATTTTTAATAAACCCAAGTATTTTGTTCCTACCTTTAATGCCTAAAGTAGAAAATGCAAAACATTTGGGCACCTTTTACCTTAATAGTAATTTTTCCATTTTCAGCAAGAATGCAGATATTATAGGTGAGTTTTAGCCGTTTTTACCAAAATCTGCCCAATGCCCAATTGAACTTGTGTTTTTGAATTTTTCATAAATGCTTTTCAGACCAGAAACAATTTTATCAGTCGGTTAAGGTCTTGTTCACCTGTATTCGGCTCCCCAGCCTTTGACGAAGCTCATGCGGATGGTGCACATCCTGGTGAGCTGGTAGACGGCCTCGAATCCCTGGTTGACCGACTGAGCCAGCAGGGCAGCAAACTCCTGGTTGTTGAAGATCTTCAAGTTGCATCCTGGAGACAAACAACAAGCCGAGTTACGTCACGGAACCAAAGGCAGCCAAAGCCCGAGCGCTTACAGCTGGCTTGATTCAAATTCAGAAAATAATTACAAGCTGGCATGTGGGAAGCAACCCTGTGCATAAAACTGGCAGTGACAAATGTTTCTCCTTTTGACTTATTCTTTTGTTTTTCCCGACTGTGTTCTATTTACCAGTAAGACGAATAACTAGTAAGTTCAGCTTTGACATATTAAGAAACTCTTAAAAATCCAGGCTCAATCCAGGCACTACTGAAACGGAAAATGCTGTTTAACTAGAGGAAACCTGAGAGGGTCTTTTGAATTAGTGCTGCTCTGGACTTGGACTTTTATAGTGGGGGTGATGTGTACACACCGCATCTGTTCTGCATCATCCAGTTTACACACTTAGATTAGATTAATCACTGTTTCACTAATGAGTTGCTGCAGTGTTGTCAGCTTTGCTATGGATACTGAGAAATGTTTTAGAAAAAGACATTTACAATTAGAACTGTGTAAACGTCTTGCTTTTTCAATTGGAAATGTTAAAGCTTCACTATATATTTGTGGCCAGTAATTCTGCAGTGGTCAAGACTTTGAATAGAGAACCTGCAAAACAAACATGGTGTAAAGATGGCCTGAAATGACTAATAGATTAATCAGAATGAATCGATTACTGAAAGAATTTCAACTAATTTATTAGTTGATTAATTGTTAAAATAAACTCTAAAATGTTTATTTTAGGAAAAATACAACATAATCACAGTAATTAAGCCAAAACTGTACAAAATACAAATACATTTTGCATGTGATATATAAACACATTTGTCTGTAAATATGAGAACTTGTGGCATAGCTTTAGCTTCACTTAAGGAATTCTATGATTTTGCATTTGAGAACAAGTTTTAGATTTTTTCTCATTTATAAAAATGATGTTAATTATCTGTTGATTGCATCATTAGTACAGTTTTAATACTGTATAGAAATGTTTCAGTGGTTAAATGAAAAATCTACAAAATGTGCCAGTCGTTTTATCCGATTAATCAATTAATCGTCAGAATAATCATTAGTTGCAGGCACAAACGGACCCAATTCAAATCAATGGACCGGTAACAAGGTCCAGAAAACAAAAGAATTTTCCAAATTTAAAATTCTTTCCCAACATCTGTTAAATAGACCTGAAAAACACTTAAATCAAATTCCAGGCTTTTGCAGAGTTTTTGGGAACAATTAAAAGCGCCTGTGAAAGGTTGGCGGCTGCCTGAAAAGCAGGGTCAGTGATCTAATCTGTGACGAGTGAATTTTTCCATCCACCTCCTCCTGGTTTTCTTCAACCCACTCCATTCACTCTCTAGTTTTTCCACAGACTCTATGGAGTTGTCACACACCAGGGGGGATCTTGCAGACCGTGGCGGGGTGCCAACCGTAACGCTGATTACAGTTGGGGCTCTGGACGAAGATAGCGCTGTCACTGAGACACTCTGCAAACACCTCTCCTCCGATGTAGTACAGCCGCACGCCGCGACCTTAGAGGGAACAGAGACGGATGTCACGGCGACATTAACAGCGCCAGCAGATGTTGGACTGATTTAGACGGGAGCGATGAGGCCCACCTATGTGTCGGCGTGTCAGCTCCACTGCTGCATTGCGGTTGACGTTGGACAGCAGTCCCAGGCAGAAACGCTCCGAGTTGGAGGGGTCTGTGAATCCGTCCACCGTCAGCGAGGGCTGCGAGGCGTGGAACGTCTCTCCTACCCGCTGGTTCAGCTCGTAGTACGAGATGGAGCACCAGAAGGCCGGCTCACAGTACGTCACCGGGTGGAGGTCTGACAGACGCAGAGGAAGAGCGCTTAGTAAACACTGTAGCTTTTATTTAATGCAAAGTAATGACAGGAAGATGGCTACACAAATTTAAGAGAGGAAATGAGATAAAAGATAAAGAATAAGGTGGACGGATAAAACAGGGTTTCTGTGGATTCCACCGACTCAAATGTAAGAGTTTATACAAATAAAACCTGTAATTGTATAAAAGAAAGGCTTTTTTAGGGGCCTAAAAGTGACATTCCTTTTTGTGACTCTTGGCAGAAACCTTTTTCCACAGCCTTTCCAAGCTTTTCTGCACAGAATGCATATATTCTCGTATGGACTGGGCCAGCATTTAACCACCTGCCAATGAATTTACATTCACCCATGACAAGACGCTAAGTGGAAGTTAACTTGTTGACTTAGTTTCAGGGCCACGCCCAAATCTCACCTCCTTCTCATCAAGCAACCTATTTATACTCCGCTCACCCACTCTACTCAGTCTGTCGTGTTTTGTCAAACCCACCCTCCCTTACCCCTTATATCTTTCATTAACACCTCTTTATCCATAACCGTGCATTGTCTTCCCTTTCGCTGTAGGTCTCGTCTGGGGGCTCCTATGTTGGCTTGGGAATAAATAAGAGGGATCACCTCCCGAGGACATACCCCCACTCAGAGTGTCCGCGTCCCAAGCCCTCCATCATTCTCCCAGACGACCAAATCAAGATCCTCCATCCCTTCATCCCTCCATACTTTCATCCCTTCATCCCTTCTTCTCCTCATCCCTCTACCCTTCCTCCCTCTCCCCTTCATCTCTATTGCATTCATAAATAAATCCTTAAACGTGTCTGTTTGTGCCGTGGTCCTTGCTCGTGAAATGGTAGCTAGCTAACGTTAGTAGCTCCTTGTTGTTGGCCTCGACTGCCTCAAGACACAATGAGTGACGAGATCTGCACACGACTCAAACTTTTCCCTGATTGAAAAATTCCGTAAGAAAAAAACAGTATATAGCCACGACAAAACTTAAGACCCATGATCAATGTACTCAAGGCCGACTTGCATTTTCTTTAATCAATTCATGACATTGGCTTAATTTTAGACATATGTATTTAAAAATTTTTAAGGATGTGCGGCCATCCTGAGAAATGAAAACTGGCTCTAGCAGGCAGCACACGGAGAAGAAAAAAAAACCTCAGAGTCATACGCTGCTTCCCAGAAACTTTGTCCAAACAAAGCGAGGAAACTCAACCCTCACAGATGGGATGCCTGAGACAAAAAAAAAGTAAGATTACAGGCTCATCCTTGATTGTTTTCAGTGAAGTCAACTATTTCTGGCAAAACTGCAACGCGGAGCAGCCTCTGAAAGCTTCGACGTGTCCTGCCAAATCAAGTAGTAGGGCAGGCTCCCTGATGTTTTCTCATCCCGACAGAATAAACATCGGGTATCTTTGCTGTGGACCAAACACTGCCTTGGTCTGTGCAACTGCTTGGGCGTGAAAGACAAAGGACTCTTTCATCACCTCGTTTCCTCTTACCAAAACCAAACAGACAATTCCCACACGGGGGGGTAAGAAACACTAACACAAACACACAGACAGGCAGTTCTCACCGAGGTTACTGTGTGTGGGTGAAACAGGGTTAGGTGACAGGTTTGGGGAGCTTGTGTCCATGCTGTGTGTCATCTGGTGATCGCTGGTCTCTCCATCTTCACTGAGGTAACCCGGCGGCGGCGTTTCTGAGACACAGGAGAACAGGTTGACATGTGGACGCAGAGGCATTAATGCCCTTCATTCAAACGTTAACAGAGGAGGCAACATTTTTTCTGGATAATCATTCCTTAAAACTCAAGACGAATAGATTTATGCATGTTTTTAATTAACAGTTTTGTTAACTTTACAGCTACAGTTCAACAGAGATGAAGTGAAGAAGCTACAGCTTGATGCATTCTGCCTCTTCGCTCAGACAATCATGAATAGCACAGATCTTCTAAGTGAATTACGACAGAGGGGAAGAAAAAAAATCTCAGAAGCAAACAGAGCAAATGTCAATTAACTAAACCTCGAAAAATAAAACGAGCAACTTCCTGTTGAGTATGTTTACAGAGATTAAACTAAAGGAGGTTTCTCCCAGCGCCAAGGTTCCCTTGCACTTTTCTGTCTCAAATTAAAGGTGCTGTAATCACAGCTTTTCAAATGTGCTAAAAATTTATGGTGGAAACACTACTAATGTCTCGTGTATGTAAAATGTTCTAAAAGACGACTTCTTCGAGAATCGGCTACTCAAGAAATTCCTCAGATTGTCTCAAGCTGAATCTTACAAGCTTGTGTAGACAGACCATAAACCCGCCTTTGGAGTGAGTCAGCTTTGGAAGCTCCCTGATACCTGGTATGTAGTTGCTCTGGGGCTCAATGCCAGCAGGGAAATTGGTGTTTTCAGGGATTGAATGGCTGTAGTCGTCCAGTGGCGGGAACTCGCTGGGGATTTCTGTGTGTCTGGGCACCAGCACCGGCGGGAGGACTGAGACGTAAAAGGAGAAACATATGGATCAGAACGTAAGTTGCATTAAGAATATATGAATAATTTAAAATAAAATGGATGATTAGCACGATGTCGTAACACAGGTCTGTTTTAAGATTAGCGGTCATACCTGGCGTCTCTACTCTCTGGTAGTGGTATGGGTTGACGCACACCTCGTCCTTCTTTGTGTGGAAGGCGTATTCGCACAGCTCCACGGCTCGCAGCTCGTGGTGAGACTGCAGGTCGGGCCAGCGCCACAGCCGGCAGTAGATGACGTGAGGCAGACCCTTCCTGTGGGACACCTGCAGGCGGCCATCCAGAGACCTGCAGAGAGATGCAAAAGGAGCCGGTCAATGACGCATCCTCCTTAGAGCTAAATTCAGATAAAACGTTCACGAGAAAAGCTAAACTTTGGCTGCTTTTGTTGTCGGGGGTCTAAAAGGAGCGCTAATGAACTCCCACCATTGAAACAAGCAATAGACGTTACCTTTTGTCAAAGTCATCAGGCAACTACACATCAAATATGATGATCAATTCTACTAATCAAAGGTAAATCTAAACGGGCCTTTAGCCTCCACTTAAAGAAACTCTGTGTTTCGGTGGTTTTGCAGATTTCTGGAAATGTGTTCCAGATTAGTTGTGTATAGAAACTGGATGCTGCTTCTGCTGTATTATGATTTTTGAACCCTCCACCCCTTAAAAAAATCAATAAAGTTGCTTCAGATGACATTTATCCCTCTAACTCACAGTGCACTGAAATACATTTCTTCCTCCCATCTAGCAGATAAAGCTTGTAAAGTCCACTAAAGTGCCAGATAAAGCAAATGTCTGTCATTTTAACCAAAGCAAACACCAGTCTTGTCTTGTCTTATTGGTGTTCAGCACTCTAAAATGACCTACCCCTGAACACAGGCTCTCAGTATATTTCATGTGACGTAGTGTCTAATAATAAAAGAGTGGAAATGAGATTACAGTATGGACAACAGGAATTTCATTGTCTTGTAAAACATCTGCCCTCATCTGGGCTAGAAAGCTACTGGCAGAAGGATTTAGGTCAGCAGATAGCATCGGGCTGTTGTTTGACACAATGGGTTTGTACAGCCTCTTCTCTTTAAACACAATGACCTGTGGCAGAAAATATAAATAAATCAAATAGCCGCTAAGCTCGTCACGTTATGCAAGAGTCAACGACGCATCCATGTCACTGTCTCACCCACTGCAGACTAACTATGACCAAGGGTCAACGGCTTTAACTAAAACCTTTTTATAGGCACAAATATCAGCTCCAAACAAAGACCAGGACAATTTTTGTCTTTCTACTGCAAAGCTTGGTAACTTCCACTTAATCCATGCTGTAAAGTTGAGTTTCAATTTGTCATGGCAAAAGCTTTTACTCGCACTGGTTGTTTTTTAAAAGTGCTTTAAAAGATGTGTGTCTGTGGACCTTCAGCTAAAAAACACGCTCTCAAATAAATATAACTGAATGAGATCTGATTTTTACAACTAAGTCCTGGAGTAGGACATTATGGGAGCCAATTAAAAAAAGGAATCAAACCATGCAGTCACTAAATTAACTATGCCTGCTTTCTTGGTAACCTTGGTGATGAATTTACACCAAAAGACAACAATGTCTTAATTTATCTCTCTCTCTCTCTCGTATGTATGTGCCAGCACTGCTGTGTGTTTGATGCAGCAGAAGAAGCAGTGAGAAAATGTTTTCTGGGATCATGATAGCAACACCAGGAGTTTCCTCTGTCTAGCATGTGGTAGATAAGACAGTCTGGTTGACAATATGGCTGCTCTCTGCTCACAGAACCTTAACGACAAACAACTCAGCTCGGTGCAGAGTTTGGCTTTGGATTACAGTTTGAGGTAGACGTTGTGATAAATGTGGCTGCTCCACAAAGTACAATCTGTAAACTTTCACCTAGTTGGTAAAATATCCCCAACCTGAGCTGAAGTGCAAAACTCTGCAATAAAAGCTTCATTTGAAAAACTGCTAAAAAGAAATTGGTAAAACATATAAAGTTCAAAAATAAAATGTTGTAAAAAAACCACACTTCTTTAGTGTTAATTTGAATTATCTTGTGACTGCTGTTCCTCTTTTCTAGTTCAGTGATCCTGTTTGGCATATTTTGTGATGAATAATTGAGTCTGCTTCCTTTCACCAGATTTCATAACCTTGTGTTGTTTATGACCGATTGCAACAGATTCAGGTCTTTTCGTACCTCTGGATGTTGATTTCAAACAATATCTATAAACGTGGACAGTCGAGTCTGTAACAACTTATGAAAATAATTTACTTCAATCAGACAATGCAGATATGAGGCAGCTTTGAGGAGGGTTTCTCAAATGTCACCGTGACACAAGAGAAAACACATATAAAGGGCAGTGACAAAAATGTAAATCAAAAACTCAAACCTTCTGAAAGTGCAAAAGGGGAAAGAAGAGGCGTAAAGTCATATTTTAAGCTGCTCTCGCTGTTATGATAGAAACATTAGTCACACAGTGTTGATCTGTTGTCATTACTACATGTGTTGGGTCTGTGCTGATCAAGGAGAGATTTGTGGGCCTGAAACAGTCAGCGATGCAAAGGCTGCACATTTCTGAAGTGCTAAGTAGCAGTAGTTAGGTTTACATTACAGGAAACAAAACCAACGACATTAAATTTTGTTTACTTTTATTAGTTGTGTGCAGACAGTCTTTCAAATTTAGCATTTGAGCTGCCAGCGCTGATCAGCAGAGATGTCTTTATAACCCCTTGGAGGCATGAACAGAGTAAACTCAGGTATGTCCAGCAGACAACACAGGAAACCATGAACTCGAAGAGTCCAGCTGCTTACTCTGCAGTCACTTTACCCTCTTATATGTTGGTTGGTTTGATTCAACCAGAAGCCACAGACACAATATAATTACAGGCTGAATGGGACCTGGTTGAGAAACACCTCCAGCACAGTATTAATCACTTCTGTTGTTTAGAGAACGAGACAGATTCAGATCCTGCAAAACAGTTTAGGATGATTTAAGGCTCCCTGTTTGCCAGCTATTTCAAAAAGGGAAAGCAAAGGGGGGTGGCTATGAGCCCAAATTCCCTGCTGGCCTCTGTTGTGTGTGTTTGTATGTTTTTCAGACTCAAGATTTCCAGGGCAAAGGTATAAAGCCCCCAAAGACAAACAAAACAAGGTTATCAGATCAAGAGACGACTCACTTTATAATCATTTGCGTGAAATCCAGATGGATATAGATGATTGAAACAAAGTCAGGTAGCAGACATTGTAGGAATGTATTGATCCAATCCCAAGATTCAGCTTTTCCTGATTGCTGTATTTTAAATGATTGAGGTCGTTGACCAAAATCAATTTTCTATTCCATAGACATCCCATGTGCAAAGGCAACCACCTGGGGTTTAATTCCCAACCGTGGGACATTTTCTGCATGTCTACCCTCTTCGTTTCTCTGATCATCCTCGGTCTGATTGCTGTCAATGATGGCCACTTGTGCCACAAAATTATTCAAAAGAGAAACAATCCTTCCTGTTGCCATGTCTGTGATTTTACACACTCAGCAAGCCTCCCAGTCGTAATTCGACCCTGGAAAAAAAAAATCAAGGCCGTTTACATTTTTGTTGATCTTAAAAAAATCTGGATTTTACTTAAAAATCTTTTTCTTTTCAACCATAGCACTGATATTCAAATGAAAGACTGGTTGGTTGTTGCAGTTTCCTGTCTGTGCTGTCATGTGACCAGCTTTCAGTTTAGGAGAGAGCAGCTGAAGCACCAGTGACTGAATACTATGTAATTAACCGCAGAGAAATAGCCAGATCTGACTTTGTGAAGGAATTGTCAATTAGATAATATCTTTAGAAACAATGAGCTAGAATCTGAGACCGGAGTCCAGGTGATTCATAAATGTGGAATCACTGTATGCAAAAACCTCCAACTTAAAGATGTTAATACTGAATCCATTAACTTGCTTTATTAAACAATTTCTAGACTATAATAAAAGTTTTGCACATGTTGATGCTTTTGACCAGCGGTAATGTACTTTTTGTGTTTAAGAATTACAGTCTTAAGACTCTTCAGAAACTGGACTAAATAACAAAACTACAAAGCTGCAAATGATAAGAAATATTAAATATAGCTCTTGCAAATAGATCTAAACAATGCACAATTCTCTAGAGTTATAGCTGAGCACTCAGATTCTGTTTAAGGAAAATAATATATATATAAACAACAACTAATGAAACTAAAAATGTCCTCTGTAGAATTTTCATTCGTAGTTTCATAGTTTTCAAAACTTCTAAATTTGTACCCTGCACAGATACTTGTGCTGAAATGAAAAATGAAGCCCGGAAGCTCATACAAGCGTCACTTCTCCTTTAGAGCATCCTGATTCCCTTTTTTTGAGAGAACAAGAGCTGGAGCCCTGATGCTGTCAACAGAGACAGAGCGAGAGCAAAATTGATGCCCAAAACGCAGAAAGCAGCAAATTGATATAGATTTGTTGCCAGGGGGAAAACTAAGCCATTGTCTGTGTGCTTCATGACCTGAAGCTAAGGGTCAACCTGACCTCACAGTCCATCAACATTTACATGTTTGTGTGAATGGTGAGAGTGACATAAAATAACTAGGATTGTTTTTATTAATTAACAAATATGAAACTCGTCAATTTCAATGACCTCTTAAAAAACGAAACAGAAAATAAATATGTGGGCGTATAAAGATTAGAGGACGGACGCATTTTTCATGATTTTGGCTGACACACTGAGCAGACTCAGACTGAGCAGATTGAGCTTCACTAAGCTGGAAATGAGGGGCAAAGGGGTAGGAGGGGAGGGAGAGTTGCTCAGTTGTGCTCAGAGGCATAACATAGAAACACGGCGTTCGTGTGTTCGGGTTGGCAGTCGCCTGAAACCCACACCTCCCTGTGAGCTTGGACCTTTTAACATAGGTTTTCGTTTTACAACTGTCCCAAGCCTCATGCACTTATATTCTCAGATCCCTGAAAGATCACAGAGGATCCGATGACAAACTCTGGTCCGCAACTTTTCTGCGATCTTTCAGGGCTCAATCTGAACAAAATGTATGTAATTCAAAGGGTAAAACTGATTTTTAAAACTGTTACATGGACATCACTACTAGTCACATTCTGCCCCATAAGAGCAAAAAGGGTGATGGGAAACAGCAGGAGGTGGAGGGAGGTGGGGGGTGGGGGACACTAAGTCTGAACAGCTCAGGGCAGCTCAGAGTGTCTGTGACTGACCCCCACCTCCAGAGCGCGCCGTCTGTCCCCCGACTGAGGGGCGAGGGTGGGGGTAGAAAGCTGGAGTGTCTTTTGTGAATTTTATGAGTCTTTGATTAGTCGGTCAAGTTATGACCCACAGAGCTGCAATTCAGAGAGGCTTTCTCAGAGATGTGAAGAGATAAATCATGAAATGACTGTCTGGGTCTGATAAACTAAACTCATCACTGATGTTCAAAACACTTCAGCGGCCATTTCGCAACATTCGTGTTCTCTAAAAAGTCTCTCCATCTGAACCTCCATTTGCTAATAACAATCTCAATGTTTCCCCCAGAAAATTTGCGAAGCCCGACAGTTGGGTGGTTGAGCAGTCATTCATCCAGCGCCACATTGTGTTTTTGAGTTAAAAAATGTTTGAAGTTGACAGGAAATTTGAAAATATCACTCGATAATTGTTATTGTGATTGAAAGATCAACACCTGAACATCATCTATAATATCTTAAAAAATGCAAACATTTAAAACCTGGTTGCCCACCAGGTTTATTGTACGCTAGGGGGAAACCCTGAATCTGATGTAAGTGAAGATAAACTGACTCCTATTTGACTGAAAGTTTAACCCTGCATAGCTCGATCCTTCAGAGAACTTCAACCGAAGTATATACTCATTAACATCCTTCACAAAATGTTAAATATAAGAATTAGCAGAGTCTCCACTGTGAGGCTCACTGAAATTGTTAGTCTTCTCCTTTAGTCTTCCAGGATAATTGAAGTTATTCTTTTAATTGTATTTTAGCATCATGTCTACCTTGCAACCATTAGAAGTGGTGGATGTGTAAACAGGTTTTTCCAAAGTGTGCACATGAGTAATGGAAACTTCATCACAAAGCAGTATTACAACAATAACAAATAATGCCAGAGATAAAATCCTTTCACTAATACAGTGCATGTAATGTCACTGGATTTCTACAAATATCATAAAGAACCTTTTGAACCGTCTACAACATGTAGAGGAACTTGGATTTATCATGTGCAAGATCTAGTAATGAACATTATGAAACATGTTTACTTAGCCATCTTTAACAGAAGTAATCATATTTCATATTTTTTAATGATGCATTTCCTATGTTTGGGTGGAAGAATACAAAACATAATAAAAAGATTTTTTTAAAAAGGAAATGGAATTTAATGCAGCAATATGTAATTTTTTTTGTTTTTTTGTTTTTACATATTTGTTAAAAAGCGTACATGAGGGTGATTGACAGTGGTAAGATCCTCCTACTGGTTCTGATTGGTTGTTTCTGACAAAGCAGTGGATTGTCATCATTTTGACAGGAAAATTCAACGACTCTGTCTGGTAAAAATAGTTCAGATTTAAACATTTTGGCTTCCTGGCACAGATTTATATATTTATTTTTCATCTCAACTCAATCATCTCATCCCCACCTCCCCACCCCCACACAGTTTAATAGAATCAGTAAAAGTCCAAACTTACTATGGCATTCATGCAGATAATGACTGGATGTAAACTTCTGACTGCCACTGTATATCCCAGAGCAATGAGTCAGACCCTCTTTGTGTCTTTCAGTAAATAAGACACACACTCGTATTACAGCAGCCTCTCCCTTCATCATGCACAGACATATGATCGGAAAGATGTTTTGTCTAGAACGCCAGTGTCACCTGAGCCCTTTGGAAACAACATGTAGGGCCTTTCCTTTTCAAATCACATTTCCAATTAGAAAGTTTGGAGAAAACGCCTTTTTGTCACCGCTAACCCGCAGCAATCAGCATCACTGCTAAAAGGAAGTGCAGGAACCTTGGCTGGTGAAAGCATTCCAGCGGCAGTGAGACGAAAGCAGAGAAACATATTCCAAACACACCACCCACTCTCTCTGGAAAACCCATCAGACTTCTCTTTTTCTAACAAAGGGGGATTTGGGTGGAGGGACTATGGGGGACAACTGTAGACTGTGAGAGAAAAGTTTGACTGTGGCACATAGGTGATATCATCGTGTGCTGGGACTAGTGAAGGAGGCCTGAATGTGAAACACAAAACCAGCAGACAGACGATCAGCAAGGCTAGACTACAAATAACAGTCTGGACGTAAAAACCGGGGAGGCAGAGGAGGGCAGGGAACCATTCGTTTTACTGCAAACGGTCAATGAGCTGAGCAGAATATCTGAACAAAATGATAAATTACTTAGCTATACTGAGGACACAAATCATACATCTTTCCATACAGATGGCAGAGACATTAAGTTTTATCCCTACAGCTGGAAATGGTGGACCCGTGTCTACTGGTTCCCAGTAATTAATGTTTGTTCATTCATTTGAAGTGATGCGTTATCCACACTCCGTTAGCAACTCCCAGTGCGAAGCACAGCACAAAGTTAAAGTTCAGAAATACTTGTCTTCACACCTTATGGTTCGGTAGACTCAGTTCAGTCGGGGACCAAAATTGCAACCTATGTTACATTTTCAGCTGGTGCGGACTGGGTCAAACGAACCAAACACTATGAAAAACCTGCACCAAGAACTACTGAAAGAAATGACATGAAGGCCTTTGAAGAAGACATGAGCGGTGAGCAACTTTCTTCTTCATGAAATCTAAACAAAAATGTTTGATTAGGCATTCACACTTACCCATACAAGTCTGAGTTTACAGACAAACAAGCTGGCATTAGACTAAAGTGGACTAAAAAGGGCTGGTGTGAATGCACCCTCATAATTTTCTGCAAATTATGAGTGCAACCACTCAGCTGATATTTGCTTTCCCTCGACTTGCCACCACTATCCCTTGATATAGTGATTTAAAATCAAGAATTCCGCATATTTTTAACTTGTTTTAACGTTTGCTGATAAAAGCAAGCATTTGCTTTTATCAGCAAACATTGTACTTTAATGCACAGCCTACATTATAGACAGAGTATTTTCTGAGCTAACAGAGATGTGAAGCAAATGCCAAAATGACTTAATCAGTCTGAATCAGGAAGGAAGCAGTTAATTATACAGCAGCAGAAGAAGAATTTTGACAATCAATAAGTAAATAACAGAAAATCATAAGTCTTCTTGGACTAGTATAATAATGTTCTCCATTTATCTGATTTCCAAGATTCAAGTTGGTCAAATTACCCAGAAAGCACACATTTCACATTATTACACCCTCACCACCTGTATGAACCACTGACGAAGCAAAGGTTTCATGTTATTTACACCAAATCCTGAATGTTGCTACTGAAAATCATCTTTCATTAGATCAGGTAATGGTTTTCCAATCTGTAACTGTACAGTTTTGTTTAACCTGTGCAAACTGAAGCCTCAGTTTAATATTTATGGATAGGGGTGGCAGATAGTTTGGTCTTCTGCTGCTTTTGCCCGGTTAAAGCATGCCGAGACTGTTAGGAGACAGACTGGACTGCAACAGCAAGACAAGTGTAATGTCAATCCAAGAGCCGACTTCCAGTGTAAATGAAACTCATCATCAGTCAATCAATCTCTCAAATATTCCATATTCTTTATCCAAACAGCTAATATTTAGTTTTTTTCTGATACAGCCACTAAGAAGCGCAGATCTTACATATCAAGCATAAAAGAAGAAAATGTGCCTTTAGACGGCAGAATAAGATTAAATTCCTAATCTGTCCAATGTGGGGTAACAGTAACACTGATCTAATTACAAGCAAGGAACTAGCACTCGGCCGATGTTGATTTTACGAATGACACACACAGCGGCCTGTTCACCTTCATGGACCTCTGAGAATAAACCCTACTCCACCCAGCCTGCAGGCTGCAGAGCTGTGGGACGAAACCAGAGCAGCCCCAGGTTCCCAGAAGTCCAGAAAAAATAAGTCAAACACGTCTAGTATTGACCTACTAAAAGAACAAATTGCTTCATTCTGACTATTCTTTCTGCTGCACTAAAAAGTAATTCTACACCGAAATACCAAACTAATCACAGGTGACCTCCTCTCAACTAAAACTCATACACGTTTCGATTCTTCTCTCCAGCAAATGGATGTCCTTGATGGTTAAGTGCATAGGAAGCTCTCAGCTTTACTTACGCTTCTAGGCGTCTTACTCGCAGATAAGTGCTGCTCTCACCTTAAAAATACATTTCAGTTTAACAAAACAGGGCTTTTTAAACATCTTTCCATCAAATATTAATGCCAGCAGTTCTGCATTGATCCGTCTGAAGAGGGTTTAGGTTAGCGTTGACCTGCTATCTCAACTTCAGTGAAAGATGGCTCCTATTGTCGACTCTGCAACATTTACAAAACTTTTCTGACAAGCTATTCCTAAATTGATCCATTTCTAAGGTTGGTGCAATATGACTTTAAAAAAAAAAGAAGCTTTTTTTTCATAGCACATCTGATTTCAACTCATTTTTCTTTTTCGCTTCCTTTCTCTTCTGAAAATGAAGTGTCCAAAAATACTTTAAAAAGTGGCTTCTATTTCAATCAACCCTTCTGTGAGTTGTACAACAAAAGTATTAGGGCCACAACATTTTTGTTCAATTAAGAGAATGCAGTATTAATAAAAGATGCAATTTTACAAGAAAAAACCGTTTTAAAATTATGAGAAAATAGTCTTAGAACAGAAGTCACTAAGTTGCCCTGAATTCAAAGTAACATTAATAGAATTTTTTATAAAAAGTGCTTGTTAAGCAAGATGGCAGCTCTGGTTGTCCGGATTTTTCAAAAATTAAATCTTCAAATAAACCAATATTTGATTAATTAACAAAATCCATTCATCGTCCAACCCCGTCCCATTCTAAACTTTCTTCCTCCTTTTAAACTTTGCTTTTGTAACACATATCCAGCTGTAGTCCTGCAGGTTCTGCAGCTGCAGTAGCAGCCAGTGGAGCACAAAGGCGCATTTGTTGTCTGCTGAACGCGTCTGTGTGTGTTTGTGACTGCACGTGTGTGTGCGTGCTTCTGCCTCATGCATGTGCACTCCCCCGCAGATAGTGAGACGGCCAGGGCCAAGTCGAGGCAGAGTTGTCTCTAACCCCTCCACCCATGGTTTCAAGCCGCAAACCAAACAGCAGCCCACGCCCTCCTCAAAGCCCCAGCAGGCACAGAGAGCATTCCTCTGAGCTGACTAACCCCATGCACGCACACACACAGGCGCACGCGCGCGCGCACGCACACGCGCGCACACACACACACACACACAAACCCACACACGCAAGGATGGTGGACCACTGACAGCCCACTCAGACACACAACACACCCAAAGAA
>CAEGAF010128308.1:0-11984 GCA_903067075.1 Micropoecilia bifurca
AAGCACCGACCCACGCCCTCAGGAAGGTCTCAGGCTCCCCCTACTGGAACAAAACTGAACACCTCTCGAACCCAACAGGATCAAAAAATAAAAAAAAGAATGGGTGAGGTGAAGGGGAGACAACGGGAAGGTTGGCGATGACAGACTGATTAGAAGAATGAGTGAGATAAGTGGAGACAGAGACAAACGGTGAGCCTTCTGTCCTACTTTGCTTTCCAGAGGACGGCGCAGCACTTTCAACATGTTGGACCGGAGGAGAAAAACAGCATAATTAATCAGGGAAATGGGGCTGATATTGATATTTTAAACTCTCAAACACGCTGTGTGTCCGCACCGCTCCGATCAATGTTTTTTTAAATATGGAGAATTTCTTTCTACAATGTTCAAAAACGAAACATGCCCTACAACTGCAACATGCTATTCTACACAAGTTTGCATCGAAGAAAATATAATAATAATAAACATGTCTAACATTTTTCAATACTGGTATTGATTTAAAGAAAACACTAGTTGTGCAATTTGAAATTGGGCCTGTCTCTTTAAGAAGCTCCTGTTCTGTATAAGACTCCGCCTTCACCATGTCATCACTACAGTGTTTCTCCATTAGGCTGTGTCTTAACAGTAGCTGTTAATGGTGTCGTACTGCTCTTAATGACCCTTATGTATACAATATATATATAAAAACCTTATTTCAAAATTCATAGTTTTAATTTTTTTTAATCTTCTGAGAGATTCCCCTTTTAATCATTAATAAGATGCACACTGCTTGGTTGAATGAAAATCATTCAGATCTAAGTTTTTGGACTTAACTGTAATTTAAAAAGAAAACTTTTAAAAATCTACTTAGCCGTTTTTTTTCTTCTTGTTTTTTTGTTTTTTTTTTTGTAGGTATTGCCCGCATTAGCATTTCAGGAACCTTTTCATTTGTTGTCTTCAAACATATGATAAAACGACGGGCGTGTACCACTTATCTCCAGCTTATTACCAGCATGTGACAGCGTGGGTTCGCCCTTAAGCCGTCTTACCTTTATTTCTGGTGAAGATGGAATGCTAATCACGGGATGATTAAAGGGAAGCTGTCGGTTTGAAGGGAGCCGCGACCGTAAAAAAAAAATAAATAAAAAGAGGGGAGGCATCAAAAAGTGAGATAAATCCTGTTAAGGTGGTATTAATGTTCTTATGCATACTGATAACCGGTGCGCACGCGTGTTTGTGTGTGCTTGTGTGAGAAAAGAGAGACGGCGTAAGAGTGCTATAGGCTCATTAGGCTACAGGGTAGAATAGCTAAAAAGGATTATACCAGCGCGGATTATTCACGCATGAAATACTGGTACCAAGGAGGAAAAGGGAGAACGAGAAGGAGAGATGAAGAGTGGCTGAATGCGTATGAGGAGTTGAGTATAAATTTGTATGTCTGGGAATGTATGGGGCGGAGGGGGCGAGGAGTAGCAAGGAAGAGTGAAGAAGAGGGCTGGAGCAGGGTGTGGGTGAGGGCAGGCTGCGAACGGATGATTTCTGAGATTTAAGATAGAGCTTGAGATTGAGAAATCTGCCGAGTGTAACGGAATGAGGAAGTAGAAGATGGAGGGAGATAAAAAAAGGAGAGAAGAGGAAGACGAATTGGTATATAAGCTCGGGCAGAGAGATGAGGAGGGAGAACGGAACACGAGTGAAAACCACAATGTGGAGAAAGGAGAACTGGAGCTGAGAGAGGAGATAAAACGGGATGAAATCTGAGATTGGAGGAGAAAATGCGAAGGATGAAGGATGTTTGTCCAGCACATCCCACAGACGCCCCGTTATATTAAGATCTAAGAAACTTGGAGGCCAAGTCAACACGTCGAATGAAATGTGCTCCGCGAACCATTTGGTGTTTTAATGAAAGCATGCACATGGTCTGTAAGAAAAAACAAGGCTTAGGTAGCGTGTCATAAAAAATGTCAGCGGATGGCAGAACTAAAGGTAGGGCCCCATAAAATCCATTTAATTTTTTTTCTAAATTCCTTTTTTTCTCTTTGATTTTTCTTAATTTCATTTTAGCTATATTTAATAAACCAAAAATGATGTAATTATGGTGTAAGTGAAGAAAAAACAGAAAAGAGCTAGCTTCTAAAAGGAGCTAGCTTTTGAAGCTCTTGATGCTAGCTTCTAGAAACATAGAAGCTAGCTCTCTGTTTAAGCTTCTCAAACATACAGAAGCTTGCTAGCTACGACTAGCAGAAGCTTCTGCATGCTATATATTCTTAGCTAACTTTTCCAGCTATCTTTTCTGTTTCTGAGTAGTGGTCATATATTTGCGGCTCCAAACTTAAAGAACAGTTCTCTCCCAGTTCATGGCAAACCTGCTCGCCATGAACCTTGCACTAAGCTTCAAGTTCTTTATTTTTAGGGGAAGTTGTTGATGTCTACGATTGTTTTTCACTGTGGCTGACCGATTTATTCTGTGTGGAGAGGAGAATTATGCGGACGCAGAGCTGAGTCCCGTGTAACCAGGTAACAGCGGTCAGGAGCTGCAGAGGCCAAAACAGTACAGAAATGACTGAATATCCTTCTCTTATCACCAATATCAGCTAATTCTGTGAAAGTCATCTTTTCCACATGGATTTCAATTTGTTTACATAAATATATAACTGTTTCCCTGAGGAAGATGGATCAAGCTAATCCAGTGGGTTTGCTTATTTCCCATAGTAAATCCTGGTTTGCATTTCCCAGGTAAGTGAAGAAGGAAGGGAGGAGAGAATAATCCAGGGCCAATAAATACTTTTACATGAACAAGTATAGATGGAACTGTATGATGGAGGGACTGTCAGTTTCAGTAAATACAACTGAGTGGCATATGTAGCCAATTAATTGGAAAGACAAAGAAGGAGCCACGCACTCCCACTTTCATTTGCACAAAGAAGCAACACGGTACGTAAATATACACAAAGAGCAGAAAGGATTTAACTTTCATCAAACAAAGTCATCGGACAACACAGCATTTGCACTCAACCACAGAAGAGACTTGGAATTTTGTGACATAAAATTTAATTTTATGCAAAGTGTGTGTAGTGAGGTGTACAATATGGGCAGATTTATATATAATATATGTAGACGTGTTTGTAGAAAGGGCAGCTAATCTCTTTAGTCAGTCAGAGCTCATTCAGTTCCAAACCTAGAATTAAACATTTACACGGTTCTGGCTTAGCTATCGACCACACAGACACACACACGCATACACACGCATACACACACACGCACCTATACACACAGTATGTGTTTCTATCTTCACAAGGACTTTACATCGACTTCCATTCGTTTTCCTTCATTTCTATAGCCCCACCCTGATGCATAACCTAAACCTAACTAGTGCTTTTACAAGCCTAATCATAACTCTTCTTCTTATGGGTCCCATAAAGAGTAGTTGGTCCACACAAAGCCGTATTTGTTGGAAAAAAACTGACCTTACAAGGTGAGAAATTCTAAAACACACACACACACACTCAGATACAAGGAGCACATTTTAAAAATTTATTTATTCTCACTCAGTCCTCACACACCAGATGTGATGTGATTTTTAAATTGTTCATCAACACTCTCCGCTCTTGTGCGCTTCTTTATGTGAGATTTTTTTTATGCTAATGCAATTCTTTGAAAAGTGTACTCCAGATGAGAAAATAAAGATGCAGATAGGGAAGTTGAAAATAGACTCAAGTGACATCTTAAATTAATAGCGTTGGGCTATTATACTTTATAGTCTAATTGACTATTATCCTTGATTATTATCACTCTGGTCTCTACACTTCCAGTTCCTTGCAAAAGTATTCATGCTCCTTGTGAATATATCAAACTCCTCCATTTTTTCCTGAGCTGCTATTGCTGTCTGAAGAAAAGCACCGCTCCCGACCAAAAACAACCAATCAGAGCCAAGAGAAGGGTCTTATCGCTGTCAGTGTTGCTCGTGTATGCACTGCTCAGTGAGGTAATGGCGAATAAACAACTTATTGTTACAGGAAAACTGTTTATCCACCGTCTTCAGTCATCATTTTTCCCCAGCATGCTGGAGTTGTAGGGTCTTACTGGACTGGAATCAACAGAGTAAACACAGGAAGGCTAACTTTACCCAAGTTGCTGCTGTAAATTTAGACAATGTCATGCTGGGTCACTCTTGGCTGTAATGTCAAGGCAAACGAACATGAAAAAAAGAGCACAATGGGGAAGTGCTGTTGGAAGAACACTTCTTCTGGCGGACTCACATTTGTGCTCTCAATATTTCTCTCCAGTAGACTTTGAATCATTTGAACGAGTAAAACTGATGGACATTGATTTTTCTGTCTAAATTAAGTAGTTCTCAAATAAAGTATATTGTTATAACCAATCGTGGATCCCGTCTACCACAAAAAAATAAAGATTTGTGATCAACTCTTTCCTTTCCCCTCCTGTCAGTTTTGTTGGGCAGCCATATGTTTGTAGGTTTTCCAGTTGCATGTTCTTTCCATTTTCAAACAATTGACTGACAGATACTCTGACATGTTCAAAGTTTAGAATATTGCTTCACAGCGTAATGTTTGGCATCTTGAGCTGTGTTCAGTTTCGCGATGCTGCTTGTTTACTCTAATGACCTTTAATGAATCACTGATATCTCTATGGAAAACCTAGATTTGAAAAACAATTAAATTTCACAAAACTCTTCACTATTTAAATGATTTCTAAAGGTAACTGGTTGCACTGAAACATTTAGAGTTATGACAGTAAAGTGTAATTTTTATGAGAAAAGAGAATTACATAAAGAAAAGTCAGCAAGGTTCTTTTGAAAAAACCAAATTATCATTGGATATCATTTTAAGTGGACATATTTATTCATACCATATCACATAACCAACAGACACCTCCTGTCTTCCACCTTTTATATTATCACTACATTCATTTTCTCCACACCTCTTCTAGTTTCACTCTTCCTGTATCCCTGGAAAGAAGAAAAATAAACTTTCATGAAAATACAGTTAGCTTTAAGCTATCATCTCTACAAAGTCTTGTTTTCAGTTGCATGTCTGTCTCAGAAAAAGCAACTGACCTCACAGTTTTTCACACCTTTTGACTGGTTTGTCTGAGAATTGTTAAATGAGGCGGATAGAAAATTACATTTGTCTCCATTTGAAAAGTTCTGTTATGGAGAATATTAAAAATTCACAACCATAAGAATGACTTTAGAACATCTAGATTTAATGAGATTCAAGCTGTTTCTTATTCATTTTCGTTACATCTATCCCTGTGAATCGAACATGACTAAATCAGCTTCATACAACCCTTTTTTTTGCAGCAAGTCAACAGAATATTGGGTATAACGAGCAATTTTTTTTTTATATTTTGAGAGAGTGATCATTTAGCTAATCACAGGGATGCTTGCTCCTGCTTCTTCATAATCCCAGAAAGAGGGAAAGTGCCTTAGGGGAGAAAACGCCGTATGCATAACTGTGTGTGTGTGTGTTTTGCTGAGATAGAAAACACTTGAATTTTGAGAAGTGAATCCAAAGTGTGTTTTGATTTGACTAAATGTAATCCACTTCTTTATCAGATCCAGACACTCTGGGCAAAAGATGCTCGGTAAATGTCAGGAGCATTGGCAACAGAAAAATGAAGAAAGCCTTTTAGAGCCTTCACTTCAAAAACAAGCAACTGCTTCATGAATAGGAAGCGTACAATTTAATCATTTGTTTTTCTTTCACAGTTGTATTCAAACCTCGAACTAGTCAGCACATGGGCCTCTAACAGCTGAGGAATTTTACCTTTTCTGTTGCTACTTTTATGTTTAAAATCATGTTTTGTTTTTTTATTGCAATAATTTTGTCTCACTCTGATGTTCATTTTAACTTCATTTTTTACGTCATTTAGAACTTACCCTCATTTTTTTCTTGAGATTAAATGCTGAATAACATATTTTTAACTATTTTTTTAAAGATGCACCTATATGCGTACTATGTTTACACATGCATTCCACATATAGATTTAACCATTACTTGTTCAAAGGGGACATTCTAAGGCTTCTTTGGGTGATGGTCTCTTTCTTGGGTCCCTTCCCAGGTTAATTGTTCTGACCTGACAGAGACATGCCTCTGAATTTGATCCTTTCTGCCCTATTAGGTCAGTTTTTCAGTTTCCTCTCTCACTGGTGAGGGTACTGCAGCACTGACTCAGCTCCCAGGACGGACCTCAGAGAAATGACACAATACTCTCTTGACTTTTCAACTCCAAGTGTAAGCAGTCAGCGTGAGCATGAATGTGCTGGGAAACCTGGGATGGAGCCATGATGGAAAATATGTACAGTAAAGTGTAGACAGAGAAAATCAGCTACCATAAATGATCTAATAGAAAAACAGAAATTGCTTTAAAGCACCAACATTAGTGAGCCACAGAGAAGATTCCCCCTTTTTTAATCACACTTTCACATGTATAATTAAGTTAAAAGAGCTTATGTTCTAAACGATTGCATTATCAGTGAGAGGCTTGAGAGAGAGGCACGGGGGAGAACTGTTTCTTTCATAAAATGTTTCTTTTGGGAACAAGCAAAGCCCTCGACACAGAAACTGCCAACCTAATCTGGTGTTAGCATGGAAAGGGAAGTAACAGCAAGGCAGCAGGCAAATCCTCAGCATTCATCAACAACTAGCTTGTGTCTATATCAACTGTTCAAGAAAATCTTTTGTTCAATTATTCATATACATAACAATAAACGTGTCAATTTCTGGGTTATTCCAATTTTTCTGACTGCCTGCTAGATTAATATGCTCTCCCCCCACCCAAAGCCACTCAGTTACACCTGCACTCCTCCCTGCATGAAGCACTGCCTCTTCATGAGCATTTCCGCTGCTTCTTACCAGGCAGTGGTAACTAATCTGACCACTTCCTCAGTCTATCCCTGATCACATCGCTGTCATCATTCTCCTCAGATGACAACAACACCCCTGAATTACTAATTCTGCCTCCTGCTCCAGTGGTCAAAGCTTGTGTGGTAAAGTTTGATAAATTTTTCCTGATAGGCTGAGGGCCTTCTTAGCCTTTGCTAACCCGTCACGTATCCATTCATTTCTCTCCATCTCCGGTTAACTGAAATACCGCTATTTATAACCTCGGAGGAGATGGGCGGGTGAAGGAGGACTGAGGGATTTCACTGGATGAGCCCAATGTCCATCAGTAAAATCAACCAATGGGTTGTCGCGGTCGTTAAAAATTATATCTAAAAGTACATTAGTACAAACATTAGCATTTCACTGCCCCCACTAGTGCACTGCCTTGCATATTAGCCTTTTTCCTAAAGTTAGCTATTAGCTAGTTTGCTTATTAATTAGACATGTTTAGTATATTGAATGGAGCAAGACAAATTGAAACAACACGCCAGTGATGCTCGACATGCTACTACCAGCATAAGGCAGAAGCCGTTACGCGAGCGGATTGTAATTTAGGACTCACCTACCGGACCGCGATGTGTCTCTTTTCCCCCTTTGCTGCTTGTGGATCGATGTTGGCGCACAAGTAACAAGAGAATCCGGTTACCGGATTTTCAAAATAAAAGATGCTCCAGACTCAAATAATATGTAAATCGGAAATATTTAATTATTTCTTGCGGACCGGGGCTTGGGGAACACTGCTATAACGTTCACAACTTAGGCTTCTTTAGACATCAAATATATCACCATGCATTATTGTGGTGTATTATCAAAACAGTTTTTGTGAATTATGGAAGAAAAAAAGCAACAGGAAAACATAAAAAAATTAGCCAAAAATTCATTCACCTAAATCATTTTTTCCCAAAAGTGATTGTTTTTCTCTTTTTTGCCAAAATCATTCTCTGGCAAAATAAACTGCAACAAAAAAAATGTATTAATCACTTTTTAATCAATTCAGATTAATTGGGGTGTAAATAATGTTAATGCAACAGGTTAGAATATTTTATTTAATTGGACATGTTGACATATGGATGAAGTATATTCTTTACCCGATCGATGCAAAACTGCGTAGCAATTTAAGACATTATTAAAGCTTATTAGCAGATGGAGGGGGAAAAAAGAATGCTTTAAACTCCTTGTTGGTGCCAACTGTTTGCAAAAACGTCTTGAACTGCTCGCGAGTTTCATTTAGTTTGAAAAGCCCCTAAATATCCCTTCAGACAGCCTTCATCATTAATTCTGATGCTGTGATTCATTATTCTGAATGCAGCGTTGGAAGCCTTCGTTCGGCGAAATAACTGCCATTGTTTCTCCATGAAAAATAACTCGATGCCTATGACTCGGCACTGGATGATGAATGATGGTTTTGATCCAAGAACAAAGCACCTGAAAAGAAACATTAATCACTTCTCAGCTGGGAGGCTTTAGACAATAAACGCGCAACTTGATGGGAGTTCGGTCCGCTCGCTTCCAGACCGATTTTTGGTTTTTGAATGGTTTATATGCTACTTTAAAAAAAAAAACTCTTTTTATTAGGTAATAGAAATGAAACTGCGAACGCAGCTTTGCTGTAATTTTCAAGTTCTTTTGTGGCATTGACCAGTGTAAGCCTGTGTAAAATTAGGAAATCAAACTGTTTTCTAAATAAAACTCAAGATGAAGTTTGAAAAAAAAATTATATATCTTGAAGTTGCAGTCCTGAAAAACGCAGCTGTCAGAATATGTTTCTCCTCCGAGCTAAAGCTTTATATAGCTTCTACATTTGATAAGTTAGTATGTTATCACTCTGAACACATGCAGCTCTTAACAATTGTTACTAAAACAGTTTCCACCATTTAGTTCAGCACTCTGATTCTTTTGAACATTTCTTTCCAGAGTATTTTTGTCTGAATGTTAAGTTGAGTAAAATGAAAAGAAGCTTTGAGAATTAAAAAAACTTTCTCTTCTTCTACCCTCAATTACAGATCACAACTGAATCACTGTTGTCCCTTTCAAAACTCGCTGAAGATTTTCTCATGTGATGAAATCCTAAAGAGTCCGTCTCATGTTTTACTGGATGCTGATGAATTGATGTCGCTTGCTGTAAACAGAGGAACAAATTTAGACAGAGATGTTGGATGATAAAGGAACCAATTTAATTTTGTAATTAATTTTGTGGAAGATGTCTACTTTTAAAACAATTACCGTTTTCCACCTTCAGACGTTTACAAATTTTCAGATGTCTGCATCCTTTTGAATTCTTTAGTTTCACAGCGTATTAGATAACATATTAACAAGTATTCCACTTACATATCAACAATGATTTGAATGCTTCAGTCTTTCCTGTCATTGTTTCTGAAAATACTGCTCCCAAACAAGTTAACAAAGAAAGCTACTAGATGTAAACTAAAATCATTTTCATATTTGATACTCCGGTAGACTTGGTTCGACTGGGACATAAAGTTGCAACATTTGCTACATTTTCAGCTGCTGTGGTCCACTTTCACACTGCGCTGTGTTAAACAAACCAATTTAGGAACCTGTTCCCCTCCTTGCCTGTGGTGGCGTTGCACGAAGAACCCCTGAAAGAAACGACATGAAAACCACAGAAGAAGACATGAACGCAACTCCCTTTTACGAAATGTAAACAAAAATAGAGTGCTGTCAGACTTTAGCTGTATTAGGATTTCTCTTTTGTCGTTCGTAAAAGACCAGGAGCCATATCTCCAGCTGGTGCAAGACGTGAGCTTTTGTTTTGGTTGTATTTACCCAGAATACCCTTTGCTAGGCTTTAGGGGAAGTCTTTAATCTGCTTGGCATCTACATATACATTTGAACCGCAGCAGAGTTTACTTTATTCGAACTGAGACGGATGTTTTTTACTAAATATCTGACTCTATTCATTGAAAAATTATTGAAATACAACTACAGTCTTACATAAGCCAAAATGTTTGCTGATTCTGAATAGAAAAGAAAATTCTGCGAAATAGAACCAAACTCCTCTGATGGAACAAGACACAAGAAAATAGCGAATGCCAAACATTTAGATATTCTAAACTGTGATCAAATACCTGAGACTGAAACTGACAGAACAAAAGAAATATCTTAAGACATTATTGTTTACCTTGCAATAGGAATGTTTACCTTCATTCATGAGTTCATATGACAATACAGAATCTTTAAGAAAACACAACTTACAATATGGAGTATAAAAACACAAACACAGACGGTCTTTGACTCTTTCGCTCTCTCTCACACACACAAGCACACACACCAACCCCGTTAAAGCTTTCTATGATTGCTTTATCGTTCATAGATTCTAATTGTAGGACTGTAGGCTGTATAAGTATTCAAAGATAAACATGGCTATAATTATCTAATCAAGTGTCCTCTCGTCTGGCTAGCAGCCTTAACAAGCTCTCTCCGTCATTATTCAGCTAATTAGGACATCATCGTAATCAGACAAACTCTGGCTTGTTGCAGACGAGATGCCGCATTAACACGGTAAACAAAATATGGCAGATATGGCAGGAAGATGCGGATAATTATAGGGGAGAGGATAAAAATACAAGAACAATCATACATTTATGTAGGAGTTCTTTGAAACTTGTGATTAGAGAATGCAAAAAAAAGAGAAAAGAAAACAAAAAGAAAAAAAAACTAAACATAAAAAGTGAAAAATAACGATAAGATTTTAAACCTGCAAATCCTCCAGATTACGTCAGACCTGAACGCAAATGGATCTGCTAAATATGACCCACAACCGCTGTAAAGACGTAACTCTGCCTTTTATGGCTCCTGCAGCTCATTTTAACGGCATGTGTATTGAAACGGCCCACTTGGATAATCACAGGTATAATTAGAACATTGATAATTCATGATTCAACAATACTGTAGTTTATTATTAACACTTTATTGCAGAGAGAGTTTGGCGTAGAAGAAACAACACAAAGAGAAGGCAGAAAGAGTAACATAATGCAAAGGTGATGTTTAAGTCATGTGACCAAAATAAGGATTCAATAAATTGGAATATTGTTGAAAAATATATTTATTTCAATAACAACTCACTGAGTTATACAGATTGATTAAACATAGACAGACATGTTTTCAAGCCTTTTTTATAAGTGAGATGATTTTCCACTACTATCAAATAAAATATAACATTTAAGATAAGAATATTATATCAAATCAGTAACAAAAACCAACAGAAAAAAACCAAAAACATTTTTAATACCTGCTTAAGTTATTTTTCTGAAATCTTAAAAAAACAAGCCTCATTGGATGAATACATCGTATGGCTATGTGTTTATTATTCCTCTAAATTAAATCACTTTTTAGCAAAAGATTTTCTTTTACCATCAAAACCTGCAAGTTCACAGGCACACCGTCCTACTTTTGCCTCATTTTAAAACTGCATTTTAAAACTATTATTAATAAACCCAGACCCATAATGCATGACAGGACAACTGCATACAACAAGAAACATACACATACCGTATCCATGCAGCCATTAGAGGCGGAGCCAGGAAATGTTGCCAGGCCAGGCGAATCGTTGCTAACTCAGTCGGCTAGGGATAAGAAGGTGTAGGTTGTGCAAGGAGGCCCCTGAGACAGTCCAGCACATGACAGCAGGGTGCAAGATGCTGGCAGGGAAAGTGTACATGGAACGACATAACCATGTATGCTTAGTGTACATGGTTATTTGGGGGATAGTGTAGAGGAACATTTGTGCAGAATATGGACTGGAAGCCCCGAGAATGACCAAGCTAAGATCCTGGACTCATCTGGACGTCCAGACAAAATGGTAATGGCTAACCAACCGGACATTGTGGTGGTGAATAAACAACAGAGGAAAGCCGTTGTAGTGGATGTAGCAATACCAAGTGATTACAACATCACGAAAAGGAGCATGACAAACAGGAGAAATACCAGGGCCTCAGGGAGGAACTGGAAAATGCCTGGAGGTTGAAGACCACAGTGGTGCCTGTGGTCATCGGGGCCCTCGGGGCAGTGACCCCCAAACTGGAGCAGTGGCTAAAACAGATCCCAGGAACAACATCAGACATCTCAGTCCAGAAATGT
>CAEGAF010128310.1:0-38542 GCA_903067075.1 Micropoecilia bifurca
GCAGCTACAAACACTCACCTGGATTAGCATGATGGTCAGAAAGCTAAACAAATAACCTGGAAAATGATTTAAGTCTTAGTAATATTTAATATTTAGTAATATTTGACAGACGGAGCCGCTTCTGCTCCATCTGGTAGTGACTCTGACACCTAACCTGTTTAAAGCTGCAGCATCTAACTTAAAAATACATTTTACATACGTATTCAAACTTTCTCTGTCCTAACATGAGATGGATAATCTCTAAAAAAATAACCGATCTCCTCCCTGTTCTGCATAATTACTCCGCTCAGTCAGAAACAGCCAATCAGAACTAGCAGTAACCAGCTAGCCGCCATGCTAACAGGAAGTTTTCATTCAGTAACTCATGTTTGTTTATTGTAATGGATCCTGTTTTTGCCTTTGAATGTTAAGTTTTAAAGCACGAACAGTTCAGAAACAATATGAAATGGGGGAAAAAAACGATTTATTAACTGATGAAGTCGTGTTTTAGATTGTTCTTGAAAAACTAATCACTCACGGCTGCACAGTGAACCCATTGATTCTTAACAGCAGACAGCCACTCCCCTCTCTTGCAGGTACTGCGTACCCCCGCTAAATCTTTTTAGGGGTACGCAGTACCCGACTGTACCCCCCCTACTTTTACCCCTGGTTATCCCTCTCTTCTTCATCCTTCATCTCTACCTCCTTTATCCATACCCCCTTTCCACCATCATCCATTTCTTCTTTATCTATCAGACCTACCTCCTTCATCCATCATCCCAAGCAGGTGTCAGTCCTACCTTCATCTTCCGTCATCCCTATCGCCTTCATCCATCGTCTTTACCCCCTTCGTTCATCATCTCTGCCTCATTCATTTCCTACCAGTCATCGTCCTGACGTCCTTTATCCATTAGTCCTACCTTCTTCATTCAACGCCCGTGGCCATTTGTCAATTTCATTTCAACTGCTATCTGTGCCATCCATCAGTCCAACCTTCTTCACTCATTCATTCCTCATCCCTTCCCTCTTCATCATTTTCCACTACCTCCTTCGTCCCTCAATCTTGCCCTTTTCCCGTTTCACCCTTGAGTGTATATCTTTCAGTTGTATTAGCTCTTCTCAAATCTTGAAGAAGTCTAGAGCTTGTACGTAATCACCTCTTGTAACACCTTCCCAGTGACAGAACCTCCACACTCTTGAGTCTTGATCTCTGTAGCCTGTAGCAACACGTTTCCCCAGATGATCCCAACAATAGGAGGTGCACTTCTCTGGCAACTTCCACTATTTTTCCTCAATAAATTTTCAACCTCACATTGTTGTGAACCCTATCTAAAGATATGCCATTTTAAAGGGGATTAGAACTATAGAATTTTAATTGTGTTTATAATATAATACTGTTGTTTCTCACCCTCTAGGACAAAGGGGTTTGGAAATGTTCAGATTACAAATTACTTCTGCTCATTGTCTTTATTCCTGAAAACAGTAAAGCAGTAAAAACCTTGACGTCATATCGACACACTAATTATAGGAGTCATGTAACACCCTTCTGTACAAGTATCGTCATGCAAAATCGCACAGCAAAAGTACAGTGATAGCAGAGAAAGCTTTTTGAGGGAGAAATGCTGAGGGTGTGCATGTGTGTCAGAGTGCAAAGCTGAGCCTCATTGTCTAGAAGCTGATCTGTGGAAAGAGAAAAAAGGTGGGAGAGAGCAGAAGGAGGAGGGCTCCCTAAGGGTAGCACCGTTTCATAGCACAGAGCTCAGTAGTACCTCCTGGGTTGGAACTAATTGGTGCGAGATTAACTCTGCAGTGAGATATAACAACCCAGAGCAATGCCACACATCTGTGGATCAGTGACATCGGAAGGGGCTGCTCCTACACTACGAGCCCCCACGAGATGATTACTTGGTCCCAGACTGTCTGGTTACCACTGCAGCTGGACATGGCAAAAAATAGCATCAGCGTCTGAAAGAGCTGCGAGGCAGTGATTTCTGATTATGATGCAGTGATGAGGAGCTGCTGCGTGTTGCACTTGCAGATGAAGCATAGTGGTAAAAATCAACATCAGACAGAATCTGAAGAAGACAAACAGTTGTTGGTTCTACTTCTGGAGATTTTTTTAATACATCTCACTGCACTAATTCATGGTGCTAATAAAATAAAATATATTTTTTAAAATTGCGCAAGCTTCTTTTATTGTCAGAAAGCATCCCCATAGAAGAGGGTTCCTAAACTTGAGTCCTCCAGTGCCAGAAGCTGTTTAGCAACAGCAGCCACTCCACCTACAGTCAGATGTGGAGGTAAAGATGCCGACAGAGTTATCTGCAGGTGCACAGATGTTCAAACGTCACAGGAGCAATTACAAGTGTGCAGACAGAAAGCCTCACCTGTACTCGGCACACAGAACACACAACACGGAAACGCACGACGACGTGTCTCAGCAAAACAAGTTTCCGAACCTGCCGTTGACCCCTGCTTTTGTAGGGACCGCCCTCTAGTGCCGGAGGTTGACACACATACATAACAATAACTCCAACATCTCTGTAAAGTACACAATCTTGTACTTCATACAAGATTTATTTAGTGGCAACTGGAGCCTAACTTAATGTATCAGAAAATATCTGTGTGTATGTGGAGGGAGGGAGCAGTAGGGGGATATCGGAGATGGTGAGTGGGCACCTACCCGAGCACCCAGCCCCAGACACTGAGAACCAGCAGGGGGTGTGACAGAAGGAAATAGATCCCACATTTGGAAGGAGACGCAGGAAATGATGATCCAGTAAAAGGGGTAGTCCAAGACCAAACCTGACAGAAAAACAGGCACACACAGACTCAATCACATGTTCACACCTTCTTGCATTCACACACATACATTCGCATACACTCACCCTGTGCAAACACACACAATGTAAACACACTGCTCAAAAAGCCCTGGCCCACACACCAATCCCAGCCCAAGCCAGAGATGGTGGGCCAAAAAATGTCCATATAGTGCAAATAAGCAGCAAGGAGAACCAGGAGAGGAAGGTCAGTGCAGTACACTGAAGACCAGCCACCCACTGACCCCACAAGCCTACCGACCAGCCCCTCCACCAAAGGTAAATGACACACCCGACTGCGGGCACATTGGAACACTCCCTCAGATGTCCAGCAGTGGGTTTCGGTAGAATTTGCCAGGTCTACAATATTCTCGAACGACCTGGAGCGTGTGCTCAGGGAGAGGGATGCATAGGTTTCCTTTACTTGAATGAGCAGAAAACGATGGATGAATGGACGGTTGAAAGGAGAGTCGGTACTCAAAACACTGCTTGTTATGTTTGCACCAACTCTCACCTTCTGATCGCGCCAACCTGAGGGCATTCGTCAGTCGATTCCTTTGTTGATCCACTTGTTGGTATTGGACATTTCTTGTTGACATGTTGATCTGCACTTCCATTGATCGAGTCTCTGTTTGATCATTTGATGACAGCTTGTTTTCCCAGGATTAGGAGTCACACCGCAGCTTCAGTCAGCTGCACTGCTGTGTGTTCTCTGTAAATATGTTGTTGATTCAAGTTGAGCATTTTACCTGGGTCAGATAATGGTGCAGAAGTGACTTTTGTCTGGTGCGGCTCTAGGGCGTAAAATAGGGAACGAAACTAGCATATATCGATCACTCTGTCCTCGTCATTATGGGTAATATTGTATTGGAAGTGAATATACTTAATATGCCGAGTCACTCTTCCAGATGCCAGTGGATATTAAACCTTGAAAGAAGCTATTTTAAAGGCAAACATAAATCGTGCAGTTTAAGTCTTAATAAATGTACTATGACCCACCAAGTAGATTGTATTCTTTTTTTTTTTTTCTTTTTTTTTTTCAAAACACCACTGAGGCTCATTTTAAACCTTCTGAACTCATTTCATCTGATATCCTCTCATCTCTCCAACCCATTAATGAAAACACTCTCACATGCAAAAAATGTGCATAATTGCTGTCCTTTTCTGCCATATCTTTTTCACTTTATTGTTCATCCTCGGCATGGATATAATGGTCCCCCTTTTTGGCATAGCTCACAGCAACTTTAAGAAGAGAAAAAAAATATGAGGGAAGAGACAGTGGCTTTTAGTTTCTTGAATTTAAGTCAGCTTCCCCAGTTTTCATTGCATAATTGACAGTATATGGCAACTTACCACTGTATTGATGATGGTGATTGACACTCAGTGGTAGAATGCATTTTGCCAGGGAACCAGACAATTTGTGGGTCATTTCTCCTTTCAGGGTGTGCAGTGTTTCATAACACCTCAGTGGCCTCCTACCATCTCAGAAATTGTTGTGCTTGCCTTCCAGCGTGAGAGCTTGTCTTATAACAGCAACGCCATCATACTGAGAGTTCCTAGACAACACCATACCCCACATTTTTAGACTCGCATTTCAAAGGCAGTGGTGAAAGAATGCAATGCAAAACTTTCATTGAAAACTACATACAACACACATGTGTGCAGCACTTATATATCGGATTAAAGTGGTGCCTGGCGTTCAGTGTCGATGGTAAACGTGTTAATCTGATTTTAAACCAGACAGGTGTCCACTGCTGTGCAGAAGTAGCTCTGCATACATTTTCAAGGTCACAGCAGGATGGCATTTATGTAGGCGCAGGCTGCTTATTTTCACACTTTTACAATCATAAGTCTCTTCTTAATCAAATGGAAATGTCTTGTTTTTCCAATGATATCATGCTGGTGTAAGGTGTGAGCATTGTGAAGAAAAAAGGCTGCAGATTTTTTGACAAAGCTCTTCTGTAGACTGCGGTTTATCTCAATCTATAAAATGTCTGGTTTGTTGACGAGGCGGAGGAACGTGGCACAAAACCTTAAATAATGATAATTACTTAACAGAAGATAGAGGTCATATCAGAGTCAACGTGCTGCTGCAAATTCAATAAGCATCCTATGTTGTGCCTTCAGCCATGAAGGACTTAACTACACGAAACAAAGAGACTGCTATAAAAACCGTTAATCCCATTAAGCACTGCATTAGCAGACTTTTGGTTCCAGAAGGATGAAGAGGAGAGGTTTCAGGAACGAAAACCCTGTGATGTCGTAGGGACTATACAGCCCTAGGAGAAAAACTGCTTCTGGCCTTTCGTAGCCGTCACAAGCTACATCAGACTGGATGGCAAACCTACACCCCCCCTTTTCCCTGCCTTCGAGGTGACTCCTGTCTTCACTGGTGAAAGAGGGCGCTGCTTCCTTCAAGTGCCCCTGCATCGGAAGTACATATACAGTCCATTGTTTGTGCAACTTTATTTAGGCCAAGCAAATAACACTCGGCCCCTAACATATATGAAATTCTACAGGAGGAATGATAGAACTATACCTTCCCCCAAAAGGAGAGTTTGTTTTTGATTCAGTTGCAGAACCGATGCTGCTGTCGATGCAGCCCTTTGGTTGCTCCAGTCCCAGAGAAGGGAGAGGGAGGATAAACCGCAGCTCCAGATGCTATCCCCGCAACTAACCAAGCTGCAACTGCCTTTGTTCTCTCCAGTCACTAGACGAGCGGCCACACACACACACACACACAGCCCTGCCGCTGGCCGAGCATCTAACCCCAACTGATTCTCCCCACTTAGCTGCAAAAACTCCTCTGATCACGTTTGCTTCAAGCCAGAGAGATGAAAAAAAGCAACAAATCCAGCGCAAGCTTCCAGTGTTTCATGGAATCTTCACAGGGGTGAATGAAGTAAGACTGTCTGGGCAAAGATGAATTAGCTAGGATAAAACTATTAAAATATTCTTGCGATTGTGTATTACATTTTGCTTTTTGCATTGTTGATGCTTAACACTGCTTGTTTGTTTTTATTTGATTTTGTTTCTTTCCTCTCTACTCATTAAATTACTAAATTACATCCTTTAAGCGTAATATCCATGTCCTTATGCTAACGGATAAAAGTCGAGCAATAGCTAAGCTAAGGTAACTATTATTGAATCAGCTGTCCACCATAGCTTTCCTCAATTCATGTCCTGGTCAAAAATTCTTATAGTTGTTTGCTTAAAGTAGAGATTGGACTTAAACTAGATAAAAATAAAATTAAAAAACACAAAACAGTAGCTACTGTTATTAAGTAACCATGACCACGTGAGAGGTGACATGTTTCATGATGAAAAAAATAAGATCAAATCCATCACTATGATGATTAATCAGTAGCTTAAGGCTAAATTGTCCAATATTTATAAATACAGATAGATACTGACTTGGTCACATCAAATTTGTCTCTGTCTGTCTATCTATCTATCTAGGTTCCTCCTTCATCACCACTTTTTCATTTAATAAAATTCACACAAAGATACACAAATTATAACTATTCATTGTATAATCTCCTGGTTGCACTTAAACCCACCAAACCACCATGGGGTGATTGTGCGGGTGTTAAATTGTTGTCCCACTTAATTAGCCTTAAAGTTTTTATCTTTAATGGAGATAGCCCTTATTAGTCAAACACTCCTCTGTGTTCGACTTGGACTCAGCTGGGTTTTGCAATAGAAAACTTAACCAAAACACACATTGAAAACAATTTTAGAGTGTATATATTGGCCATTTAGTGCCTAAATCCTCATCTCTAAATCACCAATTCAAGACACTGACATTTGGAAAACAGTGAGTGCATTTCTCAAAACAATTTGTACAACCAGCAAAATACCATGGCAGACTTGCAAAAGCCAGTCTGTTACTTAAAATCCTTAGTCTGTCTCTCAAAAGTGATCTTTTAGCGTCTTATCCAGCCACACACTATTATGTAAGATAAAGTCGGGATTCACCTGAGAGCAATTTACCAATTCAGGACATACTTAGAAAAAAAAAAAAAACATCTAATGGAAATGTATGATAAGCATAATATGCTTGACATATGACAACTTGTTCAAACATTTTGCGTGTTAAGGCATATGCAACAAACTTATGCTTAAATGTTGTGAACCTTGAGGCTATTAAACAGACTAAGCATATATTTGAGCTTGAATGTATGTTTTCTAACCCTGTGTAGATCTGACTAAACGCATTATACATGTTCAGGCTTTTGCACTCCATTACTATTTTTGAAGTTAAAGTTAACATATATATCTCTTGAAAAAGATAAATTTCTCTAAATAAAAGAATTTTTTTTTAATGAAAATTCTATGATGAGCGTGGGTAAACTAAAAAAAACTAAATCAAATTAACAGCATGGTTTTATCAAACACTTGACAAACGCGGCTCTACTACATATATATTTGCAGTGATGTTGCAACTCTTCTCAACACTCCTCCGGAGAAATCAACTGCCTGTCTGTGATTTGCCAGATGTTCATTTTTCATTAGTGGAGACTTGTTTACGTTGGTTCCTTTCCAACTATTTTGCACACAAGACAGTTCAAGGAATAAGTGGCGGTGTGGGCCATTGACTGTTAGCGGGAACAACATGACCCTTTATTTCCATAAATAATTTATTTTTAGTAAAGGTTTTTTTTAATGCTTAGTCTTGCTATGCCAGAGTCTTTCCTTCTGCTCTGACTATGCTCAGCAAAAATGTCTGAACAGGCAGTCCATTAGTAATATGAGGAGGATTTGGTATAGCTGTAGCAGAGGGATATATTTGCAGTTGGTAAGACAATTTTAAAGATAATGTCCAAAATTACATACATGTCACAAGATAGTAGACAATTACTTTCAGGTTTAATAGGTAGCCAAGGAAAACATCCTTAATAATCCTTTTACACAAAGAGCCTTGCTGAACACAAATGACATCCGTAATCCACATTATAAAACATGAATCTGTTGTCTTGATTTATGCCCAATGTTGAGTCGAAGAAATGCTTTATGGGACGCAATGTCTTATAACTACATCTCACAGTAACTTATAACTACATCTATCAGCCCTAGTGTGAAACTGATGGAGTTAAATGGCTGCGTACTAAATGTTTCTGTTAAGAGCCTGTTAAGGAGGTAAGGAAATGACCCTAGAGCACAAAGAAAGATAAACCAATTTTACATCATGACAGCAGAAAGATGTCATGAATGTTGACGAATGAAGAATGTTTACCTGGTACAAAAAGGCCAAACTATATATTCTTTATTCGATTACTGGTGCACAGCGTTGATCACCGAAGTGCCAATGTTTTGTAACTAGAATATGTCATCATCTGCCAAGTTTCTTCTTTTCTCAATAGCAGTGGAGCTGCTGCATTTCATTGAGCCAGGAGAGACTTGACCTACATTATATGAGAAACATTAAATGATGTAACGTTCACAAACGATGCCCTTCACAGGTTCTGTTTTTCCAAGTCTTATCTCAACCGCAATTGATATAAATATCTCTGTTTTCTTACAATTTCTGCCCCTTTTGTGTGTGATAGAAAGCAACACAAAGGTAAAGCGAGATCGTGCAGGATTACACCTGACTTCCTACATTCAGGCAGGGAGCTGCTGTTAAAAATAGCCACGAGCTGAACACACAAGTTTCCTCCTACTTGTCTCACTCAAAAAAAAAAAAAAAAAAAAAAATACACCACAGTGTTTGCCACTGAAATACATGCAGTGGCTCTGTGAAGACAAATATATCCCAAAACTGCACCGGCGGTGCGGAGGAAAATTACCATCTGTGTTTGGCTTTGTGATGAAGTACACCTGCTGGTTCTGGGTCCATTCTGAGGTTTGTGTAGCCCGGTTCTGACACAAAATCTCTGACAAGATTTACATGCCACAAGAGAGAAGTAATCAAACTCCCCACATGCCTGCTGGTAAATCCAGATATTTGGAAGAGTAGTCAGACTTCACTGTGTTCACTTCACTTTGCTAAACTTTTGAAAAAGAAGAAGAAGAAGAAGAAGAAGAAGAAGAAGAAAAAAACAGTGCTCCCATAAGAATGCTGGGAAGACTGATTGTGAGATAACTTTGTAACATGATAATTTTCCACCATGTTGGCATCGACAGTCGCAGGTTACCTGAAAGTTTGGATTTTGTCAAACCAAACAAGTTTTCTTCTTTCAACCAAAGCAGCTGGATGAAGCCCCTCATTTTAATTTCATACACGGTGCCCTGCATGTGTTGGCACTGCTAGTAAAGATATGTGAAAAATCATAAAATGACTCAATAAATATAAACAGAAAATAAAACACAGCATTTTTTCCAAACCATTTTAGATTGTGGTTTGACCATAAAAAGGCAAAGAATTTATTTATTTATTTATTTTTCCTTTGAAGGCTTTACCAAGCTTGCCAGTATGTCAGTGTATAAGGCATTTCTCCACACTCTCCTCATTACTGTTAAGCAGAATGGGCTTTGGGGCTCTTCTTTTCACATTAACTTAAAAAACTTCCACGGCGGCAATCAAACGGGTGAGAAAAGAGGGCCGACCTGTGAAGAGGATTCCCAATTTGAGGTGCCAATCTGACAGTTTAAGGACAAAAGCAGAAATCGCCGTCGTGGTGTAGAAAGCTGGATTCATTAGTTTGACAGTGTGTCTGGGGTTCATTTTACTTTCAATTGCAGTCCCAACGATGGCACCCCATCATGCTATGTCCTTGGGCGATGTGTAAGTCATTCCCGCCCCCGTCCACCCCGGTCCTTAATAGGCTGACCTCAGTTAAATGAGCCCCAACACAGGCTACTTTAGCTTTTTATTTGTATTTCTGTATCTATGTTAGATTTCTGTGGAACTAACATCAGTAAAAAAAAAAGTGCATTTAAAGAAGAAAAAAGGAAAAAAAAGCCAATGATAAGTAAACATAATAAAAAAAACATGTATGGGGTTTACATGTTCTCCCTGTGCACGAGTGGGTGGGCCAACTCTGGCTTTTTCCAGCAATCTAAAAACATGACTGTTGTTGGGTTGACTCAACACTCTAAAGTGGGTAAAAGGTTTACCTTACTGTTTGTCTAGTGACAGCTGGGCACCCTGCAGGTATCAGTAGCTCAACATCAGTGTTTTCTCAAACTTTTTTTTTGGCTGAATACCACTTAGCCATTTAACTAGTATTTAATCCTAATTTGAATTTGGTAAGCTAACTGTAGAGTTGCACTTAGAGCCACCAACTACTAGTGGTACCTGCAGACCACCAGTAGTATGGGGACCACATGTTGAGAAAAACGATTAATTATTTAATTTTTACTTTTTTATTTTTTGTTTGATTTTTTCTTATCTGAAAACTACTGGAAATGGATAAATGTCATAATGTCACTTTTACTTCTGCTTTACCTTTTAATTGACTTTTTTCCCCTCACAATCGTTGCCTGTGAAGTCATTTCCGAAGGTTCAGCCATCTGCAGCTGATTTCACCGTAACCCAACTATAAGGTCAAGTGGCCTTTTCAGTGGACGGAGAGTGGGCTCCTCTCATGTACGACGTCAAAGATTGGTTTAAATGTGAGGTGAGTATGTTTCAGAGCGAGAGAGGAGTAAGACGAGGCCACGGCTGCGTTCCACCGCTGCCGAGCTTCTTTGAGTGAATCATCTCCTCCCCCTCCTCCGTTTTTATTTTTTCTCTCTCGCACTCACAAACCGCCATACATCAAACCATGCATTTATGCCAAGCAATTGAATTCTTATTGGATATAAATCTGAGCAGTGACAAATGAGGGCTCCGTCTTGATCTTATAAACCGGCGTGCATCTCTCATGAGTGATACCTTTAATTAGCACAGCGGCCTCAGCTCCGCCGTTCACCTCTGGAGTCGGCACACGCCCTACGAATGGAGTCGCAGTTAAGAGCCACCTTACCGCTGAGTTCACAAGAGCTGCAGGAGAGTCGCGTCTCCTTCAAGCCAATTTAAAAAAAGAAAGATAGGTGAAAAACCTCATTTAAAAAAATCCAGTTTTTAACTAATTTAAAAATATTTGAATTTTGGCCCTTTGTGCGAATGAAGATGACATCCATATCCAAATAAAAGCTACAAGTAAATAAACACAAGCACTGAAAGCAAAATAGCTGCAGCTTGGTGTTACAGAGTTTGGGGAAAGATCGCGATTTCCTAACACCTCATTATGAGCCATAACACTCCGTCCTGCCAAAATTGGTATTTCAGGCTTTTCTCAGATTAGTGAGAAAAACTGCGTCCAGTTTGATAATGGACGTATTGCGCTGGCATGTCATTTCAATGCATTACAAGCCAGCACCATCAGGTAATCATTCCCCATGTATCCATAGGAAAGTAGGAGCACAGTTTGAAATTGTTAATTTTATTTATAGCATTTTGTGGAAGTTTTCAGACCTTTTAAAAATGAGGTAAAACTACCTTAGATGAAATGTAAGACGGGGAATAATCATCTTAGAATCTGTGAAAATGCAACACACCTCTAAGATGCTAAGATGTCACAATGTTTTTTCCCACATATTACCTTCTCTTCAAATCTGAAGAAGTAAAACGTGTTTTGTAAAATATCAAGTTCCGTCGCAATTATGAAGGATATGTTGAGCTGTTGGCACAGCTTGTTTTGTACATGGATATACTTCGGAATGAAGGATGTAAAATGTACAATGTTTTTTTGTTTTTTTCCGATTGTAATAAGGAAATAGTTTCTTACTTGGAATAAGTTAGCGTAACCTCACAATTAATCTCATTTAAATTTGAAACAAATGTCTCACAGAAGGGGTGTCACCTCAGGTGTGCGCCCAAATATTCTGAAGGTCATCTCAAAACTTTTGAATCACAAACATTTAGGTCGGTGTGCTCCTGACCGTTGCAGTGAAATCCAATCTGAGGTTGACAGATTTGTCTGAGGCCTTCAGGAAGTAGCTTATAAACTTTCAAAATAATCTGAAGCAGCACTTGTGCTGTTCAGTGTTGAGAAGATACATATTACTGGAAATAATGAAGGAAAGAATTGTGAAACTCTGGATACTAATTAACAATTTCCACCTATAATGGGAGAAAATATCATCCATTGATCATTTGCACCATTGGTCATCTACTGTCTGGATATTTATATGATTAACACTGCGGTGGACTGGCAACCTGTGCAAGGTACCCTGCTTCTCGCCTGCTGACCACTGGAGATGGACACCTACATCCTCATGACCCTGTAAGGACACATATGGATATTTATAGAATTCAAGAGTGTGTAAATTTATGTTTTAAACTGAGGTATCAACACTATTTCTGTTTAAAGATTACTAAAGTCGAGCAAGAGAATTTTCCTAAGATATAAGCAAATAAAAGTGAGCGAAATGGAAAGAGTGGTCAAAATTTAAATCCCACAGCATCAGGATCTGAACCATCCCAGCTTATATTTCTTAGCTCAACTTTTGCTTTTACAGGGTTTTTTTTCCCCCATCACCCTTTTGAATTTCTCTTTCTCCGGCGCATGCTCTGCAACACACAGTCATGGAGTCTTGTCTTAGCACTTTATCTTCTTCACTTTTCCTCCATGTATTTCTCTCTTATTTTTTTTTCTTTACACCTCATGCGTTCGCAAACAGGCAAGGATAAACACCCAAACACTGATGCCGCTCTCATTTACACGGGAACCTCACAGATCCAATCGTGGCCTGACATTTTGTCTCACAGTTCACTGCTTGCTATTCCCAAAGGGATCTATTAAGTTATGGTACGCACTGAGCCAAGGAGAGGGAGAGCAAGGCCTTCAAGTGGATTAGTTAATCGATAATGTGCGGAAGCATTAAAACAGATGCGTTCTAGCACCGATACTGAACAGCTCCGGGGAGCCATCTAGCATTCAACACTCCTAGAGTTATTGATCTCGCGTAATTGTGGGTGGACTTCAGCAATGATTATCATCACGACGGTACTTTTTTTTGGTATTTATGTAGGTTTTAAATTTTTTGAGCTTTTAAAGAAAGCTGTCAAACCTTTTTTTTTAAAAAATAAATAAAAAGGTTCTTGTATCATTGTAATACAATTTGAGAATGATACTCTGTTTAAACATTACATTCCATATACAAAACTTGTCATTTTCATTGCGTTGGCTCCTTACGTTATCAGTCTTTAAAGGTGAAATAAGATTAAACTACTCTGCTTTCCAGTTTGCTTTCCAGGTAAGAGCACAACCGCTATAAGCCTCTTCTCCACACTTCTTCCTGGGAGAGCGGCCTGGCAACTGTTGAGAATTGCGCTTGGTTTTTGGTGACCGATGACAAATCCGTCCTCCACACCTGTGTTTAGTTTCGCTCAACACACCCACGTCTCTTGCGAAGAGGAGTCTTTGGAGCAAGAGTGCACCGAGCATTCTTTCTCTTTGTCGCCCCAGAAGCGGCAAGACATTTATTTGACATAATTCTGTCAGTTGTTATCAGGAAACGTCGTTTTCCCGCCTGTATCCATAGAAGGTAAAAGGTTTTATAATGTTACACGTCATCATCAAAATATAGAAGTGCTTCCTGCTTTATTAGACCTGGCTCTGAGGAGCCCTTTTAGAAAAGGTCTTTAAAAGTGTGCTTAAGATTACTTATGTGCTTTAAAAATTGGGACAATTTAGTAAAATTTCTTGTAATCTGTGAAAAGTTTGATCTCCTCCATCTCCTCGCTGAGTTATTGTCATCTGAAGACATACACCTCTCTTGTCTTGTGTGCATTTTGTTAGATATTTGCTCATAGAATAATGTCCCTTTTCATTTTTAAAAAGTGTTATAGCATCAACTTGCAATATACAGGGAAATTGAAACATCAATAGCCCAAATTTGCCACGTTTATAGTACATTTGTAGTGCTGCCACATTAAAACACATTCACTCATTTTAAAGAAACAAAGAAAGCTCATCATTTTGGGTCGGCTTCTGCTTTATGGAAGAGCTCGAAAACGTTATTTTCTTAACCTAGTTTCTGTTCGATTTAGGCTTACAAAGAGAGTCGAGGATGATAATATTATGTTTTACGAGCAAGTGTGAGGCGCCTCAAGTGCAGTTATATTTCATTGCTAACACTCCAAAAGAGCACACATCTGCACTTGTTTGCTGCATGAATATAAATTGAAAATAAAGTTTTACATAGTGGTAAAAAAAAAATCCCAAAAAACCTGCGGTATTTACTTTATTAAATCTTTGTTTAATTAGATAAAAGAACAGTTGAAATGATGACCTTCCATAAGGGTAACGTGGCTGTAAGGCAAGACCACGTGTCATGGTGGACGTACAGATAGACAGCAATAACAAAACAAACATTAATAATGTTTTAAAAAGCATTCCATTTCATTTAGATTTTACTCAATATGAAGTCCAGTGAATGAATTTAAGAATTCTTAAAATAACAATTACAGGTTTTCTAAGAGTTATGTCCTCGTAAAACCTTCCTGGTCTCAGTTCTCGCACCTTTGTGCAAAAACTATAAACTGTGTGGCATCTAAAGGGGATCACAGAGCATCTACTGCAATTGCAGCTCTTTGGTTGTAAATACAAACTGTTAGGAGAAGAAAAAGATCCCCATCATACCACAAGAAGAATTAAGCTGAAACGATTTTTCACAAAAGCACTTTGTTTTTTAAAGCACTGCAGACTTGTGCAGTGATTCTAATAGTGATATTATTGTGTCCCCAGTTCACCTTCTAAATGGTTTTTGCTTCTTAGCAAAGTCTGTTTAAACAGTTATTTATCACTATATTGACAGCCACACGGAAATTGTGTTTCTTAATGCCTATTCTGACACATTTATAGGCTTAAATGTTTCACTTTGGTCCTTTAAATGGAGTGGTTTTGCCGAGTGGTTTGTTATAGGGTGTCGGCTGTAAAAAATCTCAATAAGTCGCATAACAATATAAGCAGATTTAATAAAGAATGGAAAACCTTGACATGCAAAATTAATTGTTTGATTCCTTTATTTCCTGCGAGCTGGAAATGTTTCGTCTTAAAAGAGACCCAGCATCATGTGCCAGGTTTTTGTGTCAATCTCACTGAAAAGGTAAATAAATAACTTCCTCCTAATCATAATCCATTCGACTACCACACAGCAAAAGGCTGAAAGATAGTCTTTACTTTTTTTATTTTTTCCATGAATGTAGCATCGGTAAAATACAAAGTGCCCTTCATCTGTTTTTTTGTAGCGCATGTAATAAAGTGCGTTGTGTGATGTTCTTTGATGGGCGAAGTCTCACCAAGCAGTCGTTTGGAAAAGCAAAGGAGGGGACTCTTCGGCTGTTTGCAGTTTATCCAAAGAATGATGGCACTTTTTGAAGGCAGAAGAAAGCCTACTTAAAAACAAATTAATAAATAAATAACAGATAGGCGATGTTGGAGCCAACTCCACAGGAAGTGATGCTTATATTCAATAATACACACTGACGTTGCAGCCTCTAGTCGTTTCTTTGTAAGCTTGTGCATCAGTTGATGAAATTCTACTTTTACCTTAGTCATAGTTTGTTGCCTTTGACTGACAACTTTCCCAGAGGGCAGGAGCCAGTATTGGAAGTAGCATTCTGCAGAAGAATGACTAGCATAATGTGTTTTGTTTGCACACATGTCTGAAGCAGAGTTGTTGCTTTTTGCTTTTCACAGCCATTCCATCCTGCTAACACTAGAAGCAGCAGATGACTCACTGCAGGAATAAGTTTTATTATAATGGTTATTAAAGTAAAGCCTGCAGCTGTGCCAACATTCAAAACAATTGTACTGCGGCAGTACAGTCATTATCTGCTAAAATAAGCAAACGGCACATATCACATCTGGGCATTATAGCACTGTGTTGGTTGAAAAATAAAATTGACAACTCTTGTCGATTGTCAGATCAGGGGACTTTAGAGAAAGGTCCAACTTTGTGAGGATTTATACTTCTCAATTTTCCCAGGAAGGTCTACCCCATGTTGTTGGAATAGATGACCTAAACGACTGTCAAATTCAGGAGGAGCGGTGGGACACTGAGCCTGGCTGAGGAGCAATGGACCATAATTAGACCCATAAAGTTATTTTGATCGCTATGGACACTTGGTTGTCCAGTGCTCATGGTCTATTTACGTCTATGTTACCCGAGGCATCCTGTTGGGGTTGTTGCAGTACAGAGTGCAGTGGTTTTTTTTTGTGTATATATGTCTTTTTTGCAGACTGTGCATATTTCCTGCACCAAGTTGAGTTTTTCTCTGTGCAGGAGATTCCCCTTTGGGGTTTTTTGTGGCGCTCATGGGTAGGACCCACAGGGGATAGTCATAGAGCAGAGCAAATCCAAGGATTTTTACCACTGAGCTTTTTGCATATTAGGTGATTCTTGTTGACGTCTTCAAACTCATAATCTACAGAGAGCAGTTTTTAGCCAAACAGCTGTGAGGGGAGTCAGTTTTTCAACGTCTAATGTCTAAGATCGACTGCTCCTCCAAGGTTGAGGGTACAATTCTCTGCCTCAAGTGGATGAGTTGAGGTGTTGGCAGGTGGAAGCAAGAGATGGAATGATGAACTGTGACCTCATCTGCTGTAATGCAGGGATTTCTGCATTTTCACGTGGCGAAGAAAGAGCCGAACTTTTCATGAAGTTCTTGAATTAACACTTTGTGTTCAAACCCCCACCAAAGATCCCTGAATCCTGAACATAACAGGCTAAAATTCATTTCCTCCGAAGCATTGCCTTAGAGACAAACGAGGAAATTTATCATCCAGTGTTCAATGCAGAGCGTCTGCATCGAAAGGAGTCAACTGAGGCATTCCTAGCGCCTGATCAGATGCCTTCTGGGCTGCTTCAATTGTAGGTTTTCTGGGCATGGAGATCAAGGAGGAAACTCTGGAGTGGACCCAGATTTCACTGGATGGACCAGATCTAGTAAAGAAAAAAAAAGAAAGAGAAATAAATCCTTTATATTATATTTTGAGCTACAGTTAGACATGAGCTAGAACAATACATGACTGCTTATTTGTGTGGAAATAATCATGTTATTTAATGTGAGTTCAACAACTTGAATAGCTTATTTTGGAAGCATTTATGTTTTAAAATCACGATTTCAATGTTTAGGTTTGAAAATGAAGCTTGAGTGGCTTCAGATCAAGGTAACTCCTGATCATATACGTAAGTATTTGAAACATATCCTGTTTTGCATAACATAAGGCCTAACATGTATTGTTGTTGCAGGTTTTTTTTCCCCTCTCATCGCTTGGTTACACTTTGACTATTTTCTGTACAGAAATACTAATTATGCTGAATTCAAATGTTGAGATATGCAACACAATAAGAAACTGAATACAAATGTTGCTTCTTTATCCAACTGATTGTTCACCTGCTTCTGTTGAGAAAACCTTCCCTCTCTATGCCACTTCTGCAAATTCGATGCCTCCGCCTCTCCAAGCGGCTTTACATCTCCCTCTTTTTTCGTGTCACATTTCAAACTCCCTGTGGAATCATTGCGATGCACACTCAGCTGTATAATGCACAAATATTTGTATGGTAATGTCTGTTTTTCTGTGCCAGTCTAATTATGACTGGGGAGTGTGACACAAGCCAGCTAACAACCCATGGAGTGCTCTCAGTGGGCAAAGAAATGAGTAAAACAATCCATAAACTCGGCTGCTTAGTGAGGAAATGTTCGACGCTTTCCCCCAAAGACTGCCAACTTGCGTGAAACACAGAGCTGCTTGATTGGCTGCCACAGAATTGCCTAAAGCTGACCTCTGAGTTGGAAAAAAAAAGAAAAAAAGGAAGTTAATTCATTGTGAAATGGACTGTACAGGAAATTCAATAATTTAGCAATTGCGTTGTTAGTTAGCAGTGAGAACCAAATGGCGACGGACTTTTTCACACCAGGACTTCTGTACCACATAAGTGGTATTTTGTGCTGCGTGTATTTGTGTATAAAGTGAACCTGGGCTTCTGTTGAGAGTTTTAGAAAATATTTGTAATGCAGTTTACTTTGCACATGCCCAGTATTGCTTTGTGTATTTCCTGTGAATCTGTCAAGTTTTAAACACAAAGAGGAATTGAAATCTTCCATATGATTCATTCAAAGTAATTTGTCTTTTACCAACCACACTTGAGAGTTTAGAGGCAATTCAGAAGTTTACTAAAACCATTTGTTTTGTATATTTTCTTGATGGAATACACCATTATGTCCATGTTTTAACCACGTAGCCCTTAAGGTTGAGTTGAAAAGCTTAGAGGAGACACTTGTTTATTATGCCAAACATTTGACTCTTTGGTCGGAAAGCCTCAAATTGTCACTACGGTCAAACAGGTCAAATTTATTTTTTTTCCTTATCTCACCGTAAAACGTTTCTTTATAAAGCATTTGGCTTACCCATGAGTCTGGGATCCAATTGTGTTCAAGTTTAAAACTATATGTATAAATCTGACAATGGCGGAAACTTCAGAGTTCCTCTAAATTTGAAATCGTAAACATTTTTTTTTATTATTATTATTAAAGTAGTTAGCTGTTGCCGGTATGAGCTTCCTACTGTATGAGACGTATCTCAGAGGAATAAACTAAAACTTTAACATCCCTTCATTTACTCTCTGAAAATATCACGGTTTTCCATGAAGCCTTTCGGCGATTGTATTTTTATTTACTTTCCTCCTCTGTGATAAAATAACCATGCTTTTCACTGTAAGCCCACTGGCCCGGAGTGTTGATAAAATTAGAAATCTATAATTCAGTTCAAACTTTGGAAAGTGTGCCCAGGAGAGTAAATGTTTGGCAACAGAAAGACACTGAACACACACGTGTTACGCTGCACACACACCGAAAAAAGAACAAGAAGCAAGTAGTTAGAGGAAAGAGGGGAGAAAAAAAAGATTTAATTTCCTTCGCCTCAGCTGATCAAACTGCTTGCAGCACGGCAAAGTCCCACGAAACAGAACACAACCTTTAATAACACGTGCATAAGAAGATATTGCTTTTTCATTTTGAAGGGCAAGTGCAAAATGCAGAGCAGTAAATAAAAACACAGCGGCAAATAACAAGCAGGAATAAACTCCTACCCCAACAGTTTGACAAGTTCAATGCTTGATCTTCTGACATGATATTTGACACTTTTTCTGATATAATTGCTGATGGAGGAAGCTCCAAAGAGCCCCATCCACATCATAAACTTTTATTTTTTCTCTCTCTCCTTTTCTACAGAAGCCTCCGCCGCTGATATAGTCACTTCAAAGATCCGACTCGGAGGAAGGTTATTGAATTTCGACAGGGGTGGAAGGCGAGCTGGAAAAGATATTGCTCAAGAGTTTTTTTTTTTCACAAACACTCAGACCAATATTATCAGATATTAAACATGGGGAGAAATCACCGCCTTTGAAGAGCAATAGAGGTCCAGAGAATGAACGAAGGCAAGGAAACACAAGATCTATTACCCAAGATATTGACAGAAATAATAATTTTATATATTTCAAAACTGGCTTCGGGTGGGAGGCGTTCTAACAGGATTCAGACGAACGCTTGTCTTTTCATTCCACTTCGTAGCCCTGTTGTACGTTTCAAAGATTTATAATTCTAATTGTTGTAGGACACAAAACTGAAACGGTGGGACTACTGTTAGAGGAATAATTTGCATAGAATCGGCATCGATATCAGCCCAGTTGTGGTTTGTACTGTTCACTTGATCTTGAGAGGACATGTTCTTCAACCTGTGCTGAAATAAAACACCCTTTTTTGTGGCAGAGAAGCAGGGCTGCACAATGGACATGCCGCAGAGCAATGTCACTGAAATTTCAGGTCAAATGTCTGTAAACACATTTGTGGCTGTTTTTGAAAGGCTGACTCATTTCTGTGCTGGATGAGTGACGGTTAAACACAAAGCGGTGTTTTCCGCACGACATTCGTCATTCACCGCGTTTTTCTCTTTTATTCTAAGCAAAGCCAATTATTCATCTTTATTCGCCTTGAATGTCAGAGTTACACCACATTCCAGTCAATCGTGCTCCAACCTAAAGTTAGAGAATCCAGGCAGTCTGCTCAGTGTGTTTCTCTATGGCATAGGCATTCAGGGTTTTCCACACAGAAGCTGGGCAGTAGATTTGCATTTCTGATTTACTGAGATACAATTAAACAGTTAAACACCCAAAATACACCCCATTTTTATTTTCTCAGTAATCTTTCTACTTTTTTTTCCTTTTGATTCATATATTTTCACGAGGTTCCCTGGTGAAGAAAAAATTTTTTTTTTGCAACAACAGTCTGACCTTCACCAGTTTTGCACATTTATGTTATGCCTGGGCACAAACAGGGCAACGGACTACCGTGTGAGGCAAGGACTGAATTTTGTGTGTGGTTCCCAAAAAGAAGAGGAAAAACAGTGCTTTCCCGTAACACTCTGCAGAAGTTTCATCATTTGAAAAAGTTGCTAGAACTCTTTTCATTGAAAATGTGACTGAGCACCTACTAAATATAGCAACAGTCAACACTGTGGGGTTGGACGATAAAATTTGCAACTCACTTTTCTCGTTTCTGTGGTCATCATGTTTCATTTTTAGAAATAAGAAAACAGACATCCACCTTTTGAGTACATAGCCTCCCAAATGACAATGACGTTCTAAAGTCATATAGCTGAAAGTAAAATGTAAAAACACCAAAGCTGTCGCTCAGATTATGCTCAGAGTCAGTAATAGAGTTTCTGTGTGGTGAGAGGACATGCCTTGAAAACCGCCAATGGCAGGCACCCTAGAGTCATCCTGATTAGGTGCCCAAACCACATCACTGCCTCCTTTAAGTTCAAAGGGGTCTGACACTTTGAACTTTGGACCTTTGAACTCTGGAGGTCTCTGAATCACCATCGCAACCATCGAGGTGTGATGAGGACCTCTCTGATCATCTGGCAATGGAGTTTGGGTCTTTAGTTCTTAGTATCGTGTCCACATGTTATATAGGAGCAGTCAGACTAAAAAGAGTCTTAGCCTAGGTTTGCCTGTTGATGTATTTAGATAATCTGAGTGACAATCACATACATCAACAGGCAAATCTAGCCTGGATTAGGAAAACCAGGGCAGGTTTCTTGAGCCAGATCTCTGAAAATAACCAGAAACGGGATTCTGCATCTAACCTTATCATTGTATAAATCAATGTATTAGTTGTTTTAAGCAGAATTGTGCATTAAATCCTTTGCCGTTAAAAAGCAAAGAAACAAAAAAAAACATAACATCTTGAAAATGGCAGTTGAAAGAAATTATATGCCACTATGTACAACCCCACTGGAGCAGAGGTTACTGTATAAGTGTTCAGATCAGTTTAGTTTAATCAAGCAAATGAGCAGCTGACTGTACGAGTGCACTCCCCTTCACTCATCAGTGATAATTGAATCATGCTTATTTTCAGCTTTGAGTAATCGGACTTGATGATAAAGGCTGAGAGTTTGAGACAAGAAAAAGGTCTTTGGCTACAGAGCTTGGCAAAACAGAATCATTAGTTAAGGCTGCAGTTTTGTGTGGCAACGAACCAACACAGCAGAGAACTAGCTGCTCTTTGTTCTGCAGGAGCTGCATGTGCTTTGTATCTATAAAATCTCCCCTAATCAAAAAAAAAGTTCTATGCTAAACATAAATACAATTGCATAAAGCCCGGCAGAATAACGAATGACGAGCAATGACCCCAGTGCTTCACCTCACCTTCTGTTTACAGACAGAAAACAGAAGGTGAGGTGCTTCTCTTTGAGAGCAATGCTACACAATGGTATTATAATTAACTAAAACATTACAGCTATTTTAATACACCAGATCTATGAAGGGGTGTCATTATATTTTTGGCAACATTTTTTAGTCATTCAAGGATCTTATCTCTGTTTCCTTGATCTTTCTAGGCAAATAAATAAATAACTGTAAAACTTTATGAAAACAACCTTTAAGCCAATATTAGTTTTTAATGGAACTTCATAATGTATAAGAAACCGGAAAATTTGGTCAGTCGGTGTGAGGTACCTCAACTGTTTCAGCTCATTGGAGGAAGTAGGATGTCTGTGGCAGTTAGTAGCTGGCTGTGTAGACCCAAAAACTCTTTTGTATCAGCATATATAAAAGTCTAATAAGTGTTATTGACTAATTTCTACATTTTTGTAGAGTATTAAGATACCTGGTCTTAAAAGCAAGTAAGTGCAGCATCTCGTACATTTGATGCTGTAGCAGACATGTCTAATTTAGTTAAAAAGAAAATCTGACCCATTTTTCTGAACAGTATAAGCATCCAAACTCCAACATCACAAGCACTGTGTGTCCTTCACTCAAGGAAAAGAGTCCTGCAACTTTTAGGTGTGTTGAGTCAACTTGACAGCATGCATGCAAGTTCTCCATGTTTCAGACGACTGTTTACAACTTGATTATTTGACTCGGGTGTGTTGAAGCAGAGAAGCATCTAAAAGTTGGCTCTTGGGGCCTGGATTGGAAGACTTCTGACCTATACCATTATTATCCAGCTGTCTGGATCCTGGTCTCTGTGTGGTTTTGTGTTCTTGTGAATCTTCCTTTTCTGAACAAGAGTATCTCCTCAATTAACAGGATGTGAGCGCTAAACGTTGGCAGTCAAAAGTTTACACCCAGATTAAAGTCAGAAAATGGCAATTGGTAAAAGGTAATCTTGGGAAAAAGTAGGTTGTAGTAGATATTCGCTCTCACAGAAAGAAAAAAAACCATATATTTTATCAAAGTTTGTTCTCCACATTCTCTTTAAATCGGTACATAGACTCTTTGTCTCAGTTGAGTCTTGGCATCAGCTATCATTCTATTGTTTGTTTTTGGTAATGTAACTTAGTGGACACCTTCAGAGCAGCTGGCAAAGTTTAATTGCTTGGTTTTCTGTGAAGACCTCAGGTCACAATGAAATCTATCACTAATTCCAATAAATCTACACCCCCCTATAAAATACACTTTAAGCAGTGTGGAATCCATGCTTTTCTCTATCAAGCAGTGTAATGACCTAATAAGCTGGTCATTATGGCCTAAATCCACAGTTTTCTTAAAATAATGACACTACTGCAAAATTGATTTCAGCTCTTTAAGAGGTGAAAATGTCAAAGCTCTCAGATCTGCTGGCGTTCCACTGTGGGGTAATTTTTTTTTCCACCCAGGGATCCAGTAATTATTTTTTTACTCAATACCTTTCTAATATTGACCCTATTTAAATATAATTTTCATTAATAGTGCTTCCACGGCTAGTAGTTTAAATTGTAATATCTACAGCATGCATTCAGAGACTAAAATCTATTATTTGGATCATTGAGAGACTCTGTTCCTGGAAATCTGTCAGTGTTTTCAGCTGATCTGTGGGAAAATGTTTGAATTATTTAGTTTTAAGATCTGCACAGTTTTATCGATATGCATGTTTGATTGTGTATTGGGTTTCAAACATCAACAAATTGCCTGGAAGGAAACTGGTTAAAGCAGATCATTCATATTTTCATATGCAATACATCACAATGTTAGAAAAATATGAGCAAGTTTTTTTTTTTGTTTTTTTTTTAGTAATGCATTCATAAAAGAACAAATGAGGGGTTTTAGTGATAATTCACATTCTTTAGGCGTTCATGCAGAGCTAAAACTGCCAAGCTCAATCTCTATGCAGCTGAAAAGTGCCAGACAATAAGGCAAGCGGCCACTTTAGTTAGCCCTGAAGGCCATCTGCCATGGCCACACCTGAAAACCGTATCTGACAGGCAATCAATAAGAAAGCCTCTGGCTGCGGTGGCCAACCTCGGTGGCATATGTCGCTCTGATGACACCAGTTTGTCTCCTGTCCTTCCAGTGTGGTCTGAGGAAAAGATTGGAAAAGAGCATGCCTTTCGATTGCGAATGCATTTTGTGGATTTGTTAACGAGAAAACGGCTCTTTCCTAAACAGAAGCAGACGCCTCCATAAACAGCGCAACAATAAACAGCGCAACAAACAGAATAACAGATGCTGCTGAGCTTTATTTTATTTTCAAAATGAAACCGCTGCTCTCTGTGCTGCAACAATTTGCTTGTAAAGCGTCGCTATCCAACAAGTGAGCGTATTCGTGAGTGCTTCACTTTGGGAATGATGCGTGATTTTGACCTTAAGATATTGAAATATCCTTGAACTTAGCCTGTAAAGGCATCTTGTGAGTACTGCTTATTCAGCAGACGGTCCAGATGTTCCATCTGAGTCATTTCCCAAAGCAGTCTGCAGTCAGGTCATTTATGTGTACTATAAAGAAGGGGTTAGCATGTTTAAGGCTGCTCTATGTAATTGTCACTTTCTGTGACCTGGATATCTACTGCTAATATATTACATGCTCACATGACTGTTTTTTCTTTTTCTTTTCTAGGAGAAGCAACAATTAGCAAACACCTGGTGGAACAACATGTCTGCTGAGTTTATCTTATGAACTATTTCTCATTCTAACGCTCCTAAGAATGGTTGTTAATAGCAAAATGAGAAACAATATTGTGACAATGTGCTGAAGGTGGAGTGTCAAAACAGGTAGGAGCTTCTCAAAGAGACAGAGGCCCAATTTCAAGATGCCAAATTAGGAAGTCAAGTTCATTTTAAGTTAAGTTTGATATATTTATGACAAGTAAAGGTAACATAGTTCCTCCATTATGCTATAAAATGGCACTGAATGTGCTTAGAAAATCCTTAAGCGTACCCCTTGAAAGGTTTATTATAGTTCAAGTCTGTGATTCATATTGTAGGGGTTGCAAAAATAAAAGTATATATATTCTGAATGGATAGAAGCATGAACAATTTTGCAAAGGTGACTACAGACAATATATCAAATGTTTGAATGAGTCCAACAGTGAATTAAAGACCTTAATTCTTACACAACAGATATATTATTACAAACTTCATCTTCTAATTGGACTTGTTTGAAAAATACTATTAAAATCATATTAAGTTGGTCAACAAAAGTTCTGCAACAAGACAGTTTAGTCTTTGTAGGTGGAGAAAGTGCAAGTAGAATATATGCCCAACATATTGACTTTCCACAGACTGTTAAACCAAAAATAGTCATCTCCGACTCACATTCTTCTTCATGTATCGTGTGATGATAAACTCATCACATGATTGAGTGGGAATTGTAATGCATATGAAAGTTGTGTGGGTATTCTTTTATTTATTTATTTTTTTTACCATCAAGGCAAACAAGAGTGTTGAATTGGCTGTTTCATGGAGTGATTGAGCTATTCCATTACACACGCAGCACTTATAAGAGAGCAGTCACTTTTCATTTATATCCTTATTAGGCAAACAAACTGGTATTATATAAGTGCACAACCAACACACTGTGCATGTGGATCTTTGAGTATCGCCTCCAGAATTCAGAATTAGCTGCAGCTATAAATCTAAGAGATTCATTGGACTATATCCATGTTTTAAATAAAACGTATGTAAATGAGTGAGTTTTATGGGAGGATACTCAAAAAAATTGCCAGATCAACAAAAAAACTAAGGTTTGCCAAAAAAAAAACCTTTAAGAGTGCCAAAAGAAGTGTAAAATATTGATTCACCATATATGTCGTCATAAGATGGTGGAACGACTTTACTGAGTTAGTCAAGAAAGATGGTGGAAATAGATTATCAGAGCCCAAGTACAAATCTATTTCGTTACATTGTGCTTGGATGCATAAAACAGAGATATGTCGTTAAATGCTTGTATTGCTAATAGCAGAGAGTAAGAGCTAAAGTGGCTTGTGTCCAGTGAGACGGGACAGAAGGGACATCCCTAAATGAAAGTTTAATTTAACAATGACCTTTCCAAAGTCATTATTATAACTTCATTATTTAAAAAAAATGTTCTATCACACCAGATGCCCGATTCATTGCCAAATGGACTTTTGACGATGTCAGAAACTCCAAAATTATCATAAAATATTAAGATAATACAATAATTTGTCAGCTTCAGCAGTCACCGGTATAAAAAATGAACAGGAAATACATAAACATAAAGCAATCGAGAAGTGACGAACAGAGGTAAGAATAAACTCAGCAGGTTATGGTGTTAATCAAAATATTCGTCATACTTTTGTTTTTTTTAAAAAAGGATGTAGCTAAAGTGGAGCTCTTTTCCACTTTCCTCACACTCTTGCTCAGGATCAGAGGTTCCTGTAGAGCGAGTGACTCATTTAAGAATGAGTATGGTTGGTATGGGTTTCATTAGTGTGATTTCTGGATAAATGAACTAGACCTGCCTTTCCGGCCAATTGCCTTGAGAATTGGATTTGTTGTGAATAGACTCTGTGTAAAAAAAAAAAAAAAAAAAAAAGAGTAGACTGTGGATTTCATAACTCATTCTTTTTCGAACCATGCAATGGATTACAAAAAATAAAACGCAAAGGTTTATCGTAAATCAACACCAGTGTCAAGGGATGGGACTCAAAGGGGTCAAACAGGGACACACGTTCAACTGATGGATGTCCTTACTTTTTCTGAGCTCTGTCACAGTGTAATAAAAAAAGACACTCCTGATGCAGCTGCATTACTCTGTGTGAACATGTATTCACACAGTCAAAGAGGTTCTTACATCTACGCTTTTATTGTTGGGATTTTTTTTTTTAAAACAAATGAAAAAATGATAAATGGAGAAAAACCATCATGAGAAGTCATTTGGAAAATATCCTTACAACTAACTGATTATTTCCTTTGCAGAAGTTCAGAAAGCTTGAGTGCCATTTATCCGTCATCTGATCTCGACGTAATAGTTATTTTCTTTGCGTGTGCGTGTTTTTGCAGTTTTTTGTTTCGCTTTTACATCAGCGTTTGTGGAGAACTGGAATACGAGCCGAGGAAGAATCTCTCAAGGCCTTGTGCAGATCTGTTTTACTTCTTCAAAAATGGAGGACACTTTTCCCCTTGACAGATGAGCCTGTTTGACTGGAGAAGAAACCGGTAAAAAATGCTTTTATCTCAGTTTCCCTTCATCTTTCCTTCTTGAATCTAACTTCTTTTGGTTAACTCTCAAATTAAAACAGGGAGCACACAAGTAGAGACATTAAACATTTTGAAAGATAAAATCAGAACACGGCAGAGTACCCGGGTACAACTTTCATTTCCTTTTCTTGCCAGACAGCCAGTCGTATTCATTTAGACTTTTATGTGCTGCTGGTGAGATTTGCTCACTTTAAATTGGGTTTCAAATCAGACTGTACAAGATTCTGAGCTTGTATATAAATGTTCACAAGTGATGCATGAGATTCGCCGGCTTGTCCAGGAAGCCTGGCTGCAACGTTCGAATTACAATTTGGTTCCCTCAAAATGACTACACAAGTCATTTCACCCAAAAAAAGGATGATGTTGCATGAACTAAAGTCATCTGGTAAAAGTCTGCTGCCACAGATCAAAGACACCAGAGCTTAAAAACTGACTGGGACATCTGGCTCTGCTGATGCCAACATGCCCCTGACAGCTGCTTCGCTACTATCATTATGTAATTCAGCACCTTGCTTTTTTTATGAGCCTCTAAGAAAAGTTTCAATACATCATTTCCATGCATTATATTCATTCATAACCATATTTGTTTATTTTGGGGGGGATAAAACGAGAAACTTTAACATTAACTCAAAATAAGAGTTGGTTTATTTATTTATCAGTCTATTTGCTCATTTCTTTGCCATGTTTTGCCAGCTTGAAAGCATGATTCTGTGTGACTTTAAACTATGGCACCCTTCAACCACTGACTCACAGGGATGTCCACAGAAACTAACAGAAACCAGGATGCTTTTGCAGGAGCGGTTTACTGACCAAGCGTGGCATCCAGATGGCAGTTTCAGCCAGGCGACTGACTGCATAACACAACACTTTCCAACCAGATGAAACTACCGGCCCGCGGCAGCTTCATAGACATCTTACAACATCATTATTAGAGTAGTAATTACCACAATGTTTCTGGTATCTTGGGCTGCTGCCTTTATGTGCAATTATGCATGATGATGACATTAATTTTGATGCGTTAAAGTACTCAGCGAGACATCATGAAAGTATCTGGAATTAGGGAGACAGCCATAATGAAAAGGCCAGTGCATTTGCTGAGCAGAATTCTGATGTTGCATTTGGACTGACATTAGCACTGCATCAACATAGCTCAGCTTAATCAATTATTCAAATGATCTAGTCTAAATGTGACTGGGCAAGTAGGTGCTCCAGCTCAGAAGGCCTTGGATAAAAGGAGAAAAAGTTTGTCATAAGCAGAAAGAAAGATGCCAGAGGTTGCTCAGATATTTACCTTACACAAATGCAGGATCTATTGCAAATGTTGTAATTTTCTTTTTACCTACTATAAGATAACTAAAGTTTGATTAAAGCTTATTTTAAGATTTAGGCCTCGTACATATATATTTCTTCACACCTATGTGTTTTAGCACAAATCATTCAGATGATCAAATATAACTTTGTTGGATTCAAATGATTATTTCATTTATTAAAAAGGAAAAAAACAGCATGGTATTATGGATACATAATACTGACGAATGAACTCCTAGACTTTTGTGAAAATATTTTTTCACAAAAGTAGAGGCAAATGTGGTTCTTTTTGAAAGGAGAGCCTCCGTTGCATCTTCATAACCTGAAGAACAGGTTTTAAAACTTTGCACCATAAATTCTCAAGCAGAAAATCCTACGTCTGGTCATCAGTGGTCATCAGCACCGTACACTTAAACACTCCTGAATTAAACACAATGGTTTGACGCACGCCACCAAGTTTGGCTCTCAGTTACTCAAAAAAGGGCCAAAACAAAGGCTTTGAAGTGGCCTATTTAAAGTCCAAATTTAAAGAGCATTCATATGATTAAAACCTTTCTAGAAAACCATTCACTGTGGCAAACTAAAGCAATTCTTTGAAGAGGAGTGGGCCAACTTTCTCCACAGTGATGGGAAACACTGATTACCAATTATTCTAAATGCTTGGTTATACTTTCATATCATGCAAGGAGAGGTTGTTTTGGATCACTTTTCTTTTACTTTGACAAAATAAAAAAAGCTTCATTCTATATTTACTGGTTATCTTTATGTGAAACAGAATTTGTTTTATATGAAACATTCAAAGGTAGATTTTTGTAGTGCTTTGCCCTTTATTATTGTGATATTACCAAGGTGCATTCATCTTGTTTTGTTTTTATGCATATGCCTCCCAACATAAGATCAGTGCTCGAAAATGCTGAAGCTGCTAAGATGTTTCAGGAATTCATTCAGTCTTGATACAGTCTGATTTTACAAATGTTGTTGTTGCTCGAATCATCTGTTTTTCTTGTTCTTGCATGTCATTTTCAGAATAATAAATATTTAGCCAAAAACCCTAAAATGCAATGCAGGAAAGCAATTTGATTGGCAGCTTACTACATTTGTTGATTGGCTCTTTGATGAAACTGCAACAGTTGATGCAAATATTTTTATAAAGCCCAAACTGGAAGTCTTAATATTTTTTTAAATCATTTGTGTCGGCAGAGTGCATATAGCATCAGCTGGACTGGCCACCTCTTAACACACAGAAATATACCAAGAGATTTTGGAGAAACTGACCGCCTAAGGGTACACAAGAAAAATGACATAATCAGAGCAAGGACTACAGCTCATGCACGTTCATTTTCATGCCCTCATAGTGAGAAATAGACTAACAAAGTGGAGACACACCCAATTTGGCTGAAAATGAACCAGATGTTGACAATGGGAAAGGGGCATAAGATTTGTTGACAGCCAAAATGATTATTCTGTGAGATATGTCTTCATAATTCAAATCCAGCTGTGATTTTCTTTGTCCTTTACTATCAAAAGTTTACACTTGCTGTTTTGGGATCTAAAAATATTAGACCATGGAAAAACTTTTCAATTGTTGTGACATTTATTCCATATAATTAAATCAAACAAAAATGTTCAAATTAACACCAAGTGAATCCACATTTTGACTCAACAACAGTAACACGTGGTGCTTATCACAATACCACATGCTGTTGGACCACTCTGCCTTGCAAAAACGATAGAAATCTAATTGTGAAGACATTTAGTCTATAGCCCACTTCAGGTAACCGTTCTATTGACTGATTCCTCTCTGCATTTCTAGTGGGACCCAAATGGCAGCAAGGCAGATGCAGAACGGAGATTGAATTTAATTATGAACTAAACAAACTAACAGAGAACAAAAGGAACCAGGGTGGCAGCAAAAGTTTAATGGAGGGATCCAGCAGTGAGTGAATGAAACTTAAATGCTTTTGTGATGCGATTGCAGTACACAAACCAGTTGATAACAATCAATGAATGCAAGGGAAATTGGGAAGGATCTAAGCAAGGTCCTAAGGGAATGTAGAATAATGGGCACGGGGGGGGGGAAACTGGATGGAAACACAGAAGATCTAAAGAGAAACAAAAGTAAACACAAACAGCTGTGGCAGAATCGGGAACAATAAGGGAGAGAGACGAACTCAAGAAAGAGCCAAACACAAATTCTAAAGCAACTAATACAGAGAGAAGCTTCTAACGCTGAAATGACCTAAAGACAAATGAGAACCAAAACAGAAGCCTCCAGAAACCAAATCAAAAGGTGCATTAGAAGTATGTCTAGAAGTGTGCACACTTTGATTAAGTGGCATATTGCAGCATTTTATTACTATTTTACATTTAACTGCAACAGAAAAGTTAATTTTATTTAATTTTCCAAGATTTCACAAGGAGAGGAAAACAATTTTGTCGCTACCTTTGCTCAAAATATTTGGGTGCTGCGCAAATAAGCAAAGAAGTCCACTTGAAAAATGAAAGAAAAATATAACAGTACAGTTGACATGAACCTTCTATCTCAATAAATAACTCAGCCACAAATGATCTGGCTTTGTTGGTGACAATCATGAAAAAAATAAAAATAAAAAATCCCATTCATTCAAAACTAAATCTGGCTTGTGATTTTTGAAATTGTCATCTGTAAACGTGGCTTTTAACTCTAGGGAAAACGTATTTATTGCAATGTGTGCTTGTTATTCTCGTGATCTCCAGCCCTCTGCACCTCTGGTGAAGATGTGTAAAAATAAGAAACGGAGCCTGTGCTTTTGTAGGTCAACAAATGTTTACAGACGTCCTCGATTAAACACCATCTTCTCTTCTGTTTACCGTGTTAAAGAGCGTCTAAACGAATATGCCACATAATTTTAAAGGGATTTATAATGTGACCCTCCAAAGAAGTAGAATAAAAATGGCTTCATTGTTGTTGGAAACTCCAATTGCTATTGACAACACCAGTTATTTTTCAATACGGGATTTGCGTACTATACTAAATTAGGTGGTGGACTTATATTTGGTGAGCAAATACGTTACCGTAGCAAAAGATGAATTCATTTTAAAACTTTTTACACTTTTACTAGAGATACCGAGGATCCTTTTTGCTTAAAACCCTCATAGAAGTATAACACGAAAAATATGCTTTAAACAAAATTCCCAACACAAGCACATTTACAAGTTACATGAGCACTGACACAATTGTGTACACCCTCAAGACTCCAGACCTTACAGATTGCTTGATGAAGATCTAACTGCAGGACGGATGGATGCCTTGGAGGCTGAAAAGTTCTGGCAGGGCCACCATGACGTGAACAATCTAACTGGAGGGCACGAGTCTTTGAATGATTATGCGACTGTTCTCCATCTCCCTCAGCTGGAGACTCCAGAGACGTGATCTCTGAGGACAGGAGAACTTTAGACCAGTGTAATTGTTTGTGACAAGCAAGTTCACTTTGGTGCTTGCCCTACAAACTCGACTGTCAGACATTTTTGTAAAACGAGCAAAGTTGTTTTTAGAAACGCAAAGCAACACGAAGGGCCTTCTACAGTTTTAGCGTGGGACATAACCAGCTTGCTTCCGGCAAGGACTGTGCAAAGTCTGCGCTCTAATCTAAAGACCTATTATTAGCATTACACAGACTCTATTCTTTTCTACCATTTTATTCTTCTGTACATTCACCAGACATCCTTTTACCAACAATAACAAGTGTTGAAGATCGACTTTTTTTTTAGCAGACTTCACGCCGTAACATAAACCGCTGAAAAAGGTCAAATTAATTCATGGTAAAAATGTGAATATGAGTCTGCTTTGCTCGAACGCAGCAGTGATCACAAGTGGAACTGAAGTGCTGTGGAGGCTTGGAACTGCACCCCTTGAAACAAGTGTGAGCAAGAGAAAGCTCCAAAGTCTCCCAGAATAATGCAGTGACTCATAAATATCACCTTGCTTCTGTGGACCAAAGTGAATATCAGATACAAAGCACCCAGCAATGCTTCACCCACTCAGCTTTTATTTATATTGCACTTGGCAGAATCCCAGCTGCAAAGTTATATTCAAGTCACATACTAAAAGTCAATATAGCGCTTTAAAAGACGAGTCCTATTGGTTTTTCGTTTAAGATATTCTCATGTTTTAACTCCACATTCAGCAACCAGTGACTTGATACTTTGCTGATCCACCTTGTCCTGGAATTACACCTGCAAGTGTTTTGAGAATGTCTGCGCCAGCCTTGGACATCTGGTCACCGACATCTGTGCCCATTCTTCTATGCAGAAGAGCATTTGTTGACATCGGTTTACCTCTAGCGCATGAAAAGTCTTTAATCCAAAGTGTGGAGTCGTTGCTATGTTTAGATTTGCAGCACTGGTGGTAGGCAAACCACTGCCATGCAAAGGATTTCTTTCAGTATTCTCCCCGTATTCTCCTGATCACGTTTTATCAGCTTCCCAGTTAATGCTGAAAAGAATCCACACAGCAGCATGCAGCTACCAGCATGTTTACATAACTTATGAAACATTGCAAACATTCAGAGTCGTGTCAAGGCCTTACCAATTGACTTATCAAGATTCTCCCGCTTGAGCTGTCGGTCTTTGCAGCTCCTAAAGTGACATCATGGACTTTCAAGCTGGTCGTGTCTCTCCTCCGACTAGGCAGGTCATCGCCTGGCAGGTCTCCACTTGCGCCGTACTCTTCCTGTCTTTGGGTGATGGGTTTTAATGTCTCAGTGTCTCAGGTTGCCATCTTAGCAGCATTTTGTTCACTACGTCTGCTTTCGTTACCCTCGGTGGCTTCTACTTTCTAAACAAAACAAAAATAATACACACAGCAGCCAGTCAACAGGTCACTGGAGCTCTGTGGAAGCTACGGTAATGAAATCTTCATGAGACACAACATCTCTGCAAAAGGTCAAGAGCACTTTTGTAGCGCTGCTCTCCCGCTTGGACAGCATAACCTTCAGTGACAAAGATAAAGGTTACATTAACCTCTTCAGTTCAGCTGATGATCTGACAAGCGGCAAGCAGTGTGTTTATAGAATCTCGTTAAGAACCTAAAGTTAGATTTCAAAATAATTTAGTCCCATTACGCTTCACTTCTGCGGTGCTGATTTACTTTGGCTCTTCATTCTAGGGATCTGTGTGTCACTGTAGCTGCAGCATATCCACTTCAGAAAAAGGTTTTTCATGAAAATGTATAAAACACATTTTCTTTAATTACTTTTGGTAAGCTTGTGCTATTGTTAATCAATGACTTGACTAATGAGAGAGCGTGATTGGAAAGCACACGGCAGAAAGTTTATTGTGCATTTTTTAATATCTTGCTGCATGAAAACACACGGCTCTTAATAATGACCAAAAATGGGTCAAGTTTAATTGAATCACCTAAGAGGTCTTCTTTTATTAATATTCCCACTAAAAGAAGGTGGCGCTTTGTTCTTTAAAGGCTGCTAATGTGGGCTTTAACCTTACTGATGTGAACAATATTGTCAGAACTGCTGCCAGTCAAAAAAAAACAAACTCTAAGGCAAATCCTATTTTTTTTTTAAATAAAAGTTGTCAAGTTTTTTGATGATCCATCTCAATAGTGGGAATAGCTGCTCAAACATTATGTATATATTAATCAGTTATCTCCTCTTTCATTTCACTGATTATATACTTTTAATATATAATCCCTCTCATATATTCTGAGAAATTACCTTTTAAAAGAAGCAAAAACAATGTGACCAACAGCATTTCGAGCTACATTATAAAAAAGAACATATTCAGTTTTGTAGGTTTAGGGATATACTCTATTCTGTAGAAGGTTTGCATAAACTGTCTCTACTGTACTTCCATGAAATTTCTCCCTGTGCTATGTCTGCCCCCCCTCCAGTCCAAAGGCATGAGCTCTGGGTTAATTGGTGATTATAAATTTCCAGTGGATGTGAGCATTTATGGTTGGCTGTGTTAGCTATTGCCTTTTACAGAGCTCTGGTGGGCTTTAGAATAAATCATTCTTCCAGCTGGAGTCATTGAGAATCATAGTTATTTACGCTAATAAACCCAGATTTATATGCTTCTTCTGGGGAGGATTTTTTTTTTTCGCCCCCTTCAAGCGTATAAATAAAAGCTAATTAGTGGCAATATATTTTTCCATGCATTCAGGTCCATTCAGCAACTCCGAATCCATATTGTTGATTTTGGTTGGTAGGATATACCAGATAAGGTACCAGGCAAACATTGAAAACATATACACAAATGCTAAAGCAGAAAACAAACTGCATAAATAATGGATAAAGAACAAAGCTAACAGACATGTAATAAACAATAAATCACTAATATTTGCAGCAGAACAGGCAACTAAAATGAATAATAAAGCAATTAGATAATTAGCATAATGCCCCCAGAAAATATTCACACCCCATTTCCTTTTCCAAATGTTGTTTTGTTGAATTAAATAATTATTCATGAAGCTGATTCACAAATAACACGGACAGAACATTACATAATGACAAAAGTAAAAACACATTTTCAGATGTTCGTTCAAAATTATTAGTTTTACTGTCGGATGTTATTTTATCTATAGCCTGTTGATGCATTGTATTTACTAGTTGGTACATTTTGTGATTTTCTTGCTATGAGATCAATACTTTATTTTAGACCACTTTTGGAATTTTTTTTATCGTTCAAACATCTAACCATAGTTACCAAAGTATTCAAACCCTCAGCTATAACACTCGGATGTATATGATGTCCAGTAAAGTGGTGGAGCAGAGAATACTGTAATACAATCATGTTTAATGAGCACCAGATTCTGCTGAGGTGCTCTACTGAGACTGAAGAACTTGTTTTTCCCCTCATGCCACTAGTCTATTATAAAGATAACTATGACCTTGAAGCATATAGACCAGAATATGAAGACTTGACTACAGTTAGCAGTGTGAACTTCAATGAAGGACCCAGCCGGTTCTCATACTTAAATCCAATTGAACATTCTCTGGAAGGACTTATGAATTTCTAACAAGGATGTCCAACCAACCCACTGAACCTGAGTGTATCTGCAAAGCAGCAACAGTGGAGGTTTACAAAGGAAATCCGTACTACGTTTCTAGAGACCGACTTAAAAGGATTTGAAACTGTCACAGGAGTCAATGTTATGGTCCTAGGTTATTTGTGTTGCATTGTTTTTTTTTTATGAAAACCTTGTTTGTTTATATTTGCCATATTCGATCGTGTTCTCTGTATTCATTATTGTTCAGAAGTTATTGCCATGTATACACCCTTTCGTTGTTTTATCTAATTTCTCAATTTACTCTTTTGTTTTTGGTTTTGCATTTTGTTCTCTTAGTTAAGTGTTGCCTGACTGTATTAATTTATTACTAACAAGTGTTAATCTATTCCAAACACATTACTGTGCAAATTAAACCACAGCAAAAGAGTAATGTGTATAGAAACAATCATTCTAACTTCATGGACAGGTTTTTAAAGGAATAACCTTTGTATTTTATTCCACAACTAACACACAAGTAATGCAAAGCTATTGTAAATAACAAATCCCAGATCAATATTGAATGAGTAGCAGGTAAATTATATTTAGTAAGTAAAGTTACCTCAAAATAAGCAGTTTGTTGAAAAAAGAATATTGCATCTTATCTGTGTTATCACTCTGTAGTCAACAGCAGTGCAACGATAAAGAGTAATGACTTCCTGCCTTTAAATGTCAAACACTAAATTGAACTATTGATATGTCCACCGCTGGCCAACTGGTCAAACACAATGTGGTCAATAATTCTAAAGGAATCCTAGCTTTGTGCATCAAAATCCTTCCTCATGCTGCAAAATTGATATGGTCATTCAGAGAGAACGTTACATTTAGTCATCTTGGATTAAGTTGATTTTTCATTCCACTGCTGGCCCAGTTTTCATTCCATGCAAAGAATTTGAGATTCTCAAGGTGCTCAAAGCAGGCAGGAAATCTGAAGACGTATGCGTGGAATGTGTGCAAAATTACATTTAGAGCTGACAGTTGGTCCAGTCCAACATCGGCTCTAGTGAAAGTATGACGAGTCAGTAAACTAATGGCAGGAAATCTGAGACACACATTAAAATTTCATCATGACTTGTAAAGAAATCAGTTCTAAAATTAACAGTTAACCCACTTAACCAAAACAGTTTTGTTTTTTCTTACAATGGGTTTTCATTAGTAGAAATTTGGAGTCATACTTTAAAGTATTGTGACCAGGGGAAAAATGTGTACTGTGAAATGTATTTTCTAAACCATGCTTTGCTTTTATTTCACCGACTAGTTGTAATTCTTGTTTTTGTCAGCATGTGGTGCTGATGTTACAGAGAGGTCTAAATTTACCGGAAGTAGAAAAAACCTCTTGTTGATGTACTGTGGCACTCATGGACATTAAATAAGGGTAGACTCCGCATTGGCTGCTTGGACGCAGGAAATAGGACGGCCATCTTGGAGCGGTAGTCCCTCCTACTTTGCCAATCAAAACTACAGGGATATTGTTGTTCGGATCTATGGATTATTGATGTGAGGCTCCACAGACAACTTTTAACAAGTAAGATGGACATATTATTGTGTATATATTGTGATTATAGTATTACTTTACTGTATTTATGTCCACTGGCGAGATACCAGCTAATATTAGCTACAGTGCTTGGTGTAATACTGGGTTCAGCCCAACTGAAATTCTGTAAATCTAAAAAAATAATTATTCTCTAACATTGATTTAGATTATCTGACACAAGAGCCTATATTAGAAATGAAATAATGTAATACATATTATAAAACATGTGTTATAACATTCATCAGCAAAGTTTACACAGGTGGTAAAGACTATTATTTATATTTAATTCTTTCATTAGTAAGATACATCCTAAATCTTCCAGGGTTTATTTTTAAGATTCATAAAGACATGATGTGAGGAAGCTTTTATTATTATTATTAAGGTGGAAGGTGATATTAAAATATCACCTTTCCTCAGCCTGCCAGTATGCTACAGCTGTTTCCTATCACCTGATTTTCCTCTGCCTGCATTCTGCCTCAGGTGTTTGCCATTTGCCTCTAATTAGCTCTCCTGGTTGCTTTGTCATTTCCACCTCTGCCTCAGTATGTAAGCTCATCAGTATGGTTGTTCTGGATCCTTTTCTCATCATGCCTGTTCAACATGTAAAATTTAAAAAATAGCTAAAAAGCTTATTTTAAGGAAAAGGTTAATGTTAATGCACTGCATCGGAAGTAAAAATCAGATGTTTACTTCATGGCACTTCATTACCCGAAAGCACTTAACAATAGATTATTAGATTAACAACAAATGTTGTTCAACAAATGCAATAGATTAACAACAAATGTTGTTCAAAAAGCATAAGACTTATTTTGTTCTTTTTAAATACTACTTATCTTACACTACTTACTACCTAATTAAGAACTGTGCATCTGGGGAATTTGGCAGAAAAATGAACTTTTTTTTTTTATCATTGATAAATATAAAACATTCAACACGAAAGTAAAAATCTTATTCATAGCAAGTAATATTATTGTTCATAAAACATAAGCTCTTTTGAAATGCTGCTTAGGCACAAGAAATTTATAATTGGTAAATTTTGCAAAAGTAAAAATCAGAAGTTTTACTTCGATGGTTACCAGAAAACACACTGATCTCTTAGCAACAGATTAACAACAAATATTGTTATTGTTAAAAAAACAGAAGATTTCTTCTGCTCTTTTGAAATACTACTTGTCTTGCTTTACTTTCCATTTAACAAGAAATGTGCATTTGGTGAATTTTGCAGAAAAGTGAAAATGTTTTATTTTTTTGTCATTTGTGGTAAACATATTATAAAACAGACATTCAACACAACAGAATCTGACTTATACTTTGTGGCAGTTCGTTACCAGAAAAAAAACGCTCATCTCTTAACACCAAATTAATAACAAATATTATTGTTTATAAAACATAAGCTCTTTTGAAGTAGAGCTTATGTTTCATAAGTTTAGGAAACACATTTCTTGTTTCTTAAACACAAGAAATTTACAATTGGTAAATTTTACAAAAGTAAAAATCAGATGTGGCCCTTAGTTACCAGAAAACACTCATCTCTTAGCAACAGATAACAACAAACAATGTTATTGTTAAAAAAACTTAAGATTTCTTCTGCTCTTTAAAAATACTACTTCTCTTACACTACTTTCTACTTAAAAAGAAATGTGCATTTGGTGACCGACGTTCAACATAGATGTAAAAATCAGATATTTACTTGGATGGTTACCAGGAAACGCAGTCATCTCAGCAACAAATATTGTTATTGTTCAAAAACATAATGCTCTTCTGCTCTTTTGAAATACTATATCTCTTATACTACTTAACAAGAATTGGGCATTTGGTGAAGTTTTCAGAAAAGGGAAAGTTGTTGTCATCACTTGGTATTCCTTCATCCACCACAACGGCTTTCCTCTGTTGTTTATCCACCACCACAATGTCCGGTTGGTTCGCCATTACCACATATATATA
>CAEGAF010128317.1:0-11495 GCA_903067075.1 Micropoecilia bifurca
CAGATATGGGAAGTGTTGAAGCCCCTATTGTATCAAACTGACAGAGGAATAACAGAGTTGGCCATTCTAAGGTAAAATCCCAGCGCATACAGTGTCCCCCTAGGGGGCGCGCCCCACAGTTTGGGAACCTCTGTTTTAACCAAAAATTCACCAGACAGACACACACCTGCAGTTTTTGTTAAAGTTCCATCTGTATTTACTGAAAGAAAGAAACTGAAATGGAAAAATGTACTTTTATTTTTACTACTAACATGAATTTTCACCTTTAAAATACCAGAATTTCCACTTAATTTTATAATTTGGTCCAGTCTTATGATGTAATTTTTAAATATTAAATGGTAGATAATTTAATCAGTTACTCAGTACTTGAGCAGACCTTTTTACTCTTGAATAATTTCTTGGATGGCTTCTCAGTAAAAATATGTAGAAGTAGTGCTACTCTGATTTGAGTACTATAATATTTGGGTACTCTGCCCACCTCAGCTGATATGTTGAATCATATAATTTAAAGTAGGTGTACTTTCTTTTTCACACCGGTTTGTGTTTTTATTGGAATATTTAAAGTAAATGCACCTTTTCTCTCCTCTACAGCATTAAGAGCTGCTGTGAAAGCTTGCAGCCGGTTCCACATACCCACAGTATGTCACCTGCTGAAAGCGCCGCTGCTCCCATCAGCTAGCCGACAAGCTAACACTGGAAGTGGGCACATCTGGATTCAAAACACCCCTTTCCTCCTTCTCGGCAGCCCGGAAGCGCTGAGGTTCGAACCGGCACCGCGTTCCCACCGGGAGGATTTGAGGACACACGGCCCCGACGTGAGCCCCGCGACCCCCGGCGGCGTGGAGCCCCGCCGCGCCAGCCAGACCCACGGAGCTAACTTAGCATGCTAATTCATGTCTCCGCTAGGCTGACGTCGCCGTAGCGCCGTCTTCCACGCACGCACGCACACACACACACACACGCGCGCGCACATCTGCAAGGCGAAGCGGCGCTAGCTAATGGGATTTCAACTTTTGTTTTTTTTTAATCGCGCGGAGGAAGAAAGTTACGCGCTTCAACACGTACAAACGGGCGGCTACGAAACCCAACAGGCTCCCGCGGTGACGGTGCTGAGAAACGCGGCGGGGCTCCTACCACATTCGGCGGCTGTCTGGGTCCAGAAGAGGCCGATCGTGTCGGGACTCAACGGCCCCGGGTTCGGTCCACATTCCCCGGAGTGGCCGCCGCTACTGCCGCCGCCGCCGCCGCCGCTCTCGGTATCACTGCGCAAAGATGGTCCCGATCCTGTCGCTTGATAAGAAAGAAGAAGAAGAAAAAAAATGGAGCTGCTGCTTCACAGCGAGGCGCAGATGGTGATTAATAACATCGGCATGTCTGCGCTGAAGTTTCGCTTGAAATCAGAGGACGCGTCACCTTGCAGCGGTTCATGACTCCCACTGTTCAAGATGTGGAAGGGCAGGACGAGTCCGTATCACTCCCAGCCGCGGACGGTGTGGCCGCACCGGCATCCGTATGTCACTCCGCGGACACGGCGAGTCACGCTGTCCGTCCGGGGAAAATGTCTGACGAGTGGATGGAAAAAATATCAACTTCTGCCATAAACACTGAGGAAATGTGAGATCTGTTTCTAGATTTTATAGAAAACACTGGGAAATTTCTGATTTGAACACTCGAAAAGATTTCTAGAAAAAAATTCTAGAAAAAATAAGGACACGTTAGAAGAGTTGAAAATTTTCCAAAGAAAGAAAATCTGATATTTTTAGGTTCATCTCAGAAAATCTCTAGAAAAAAACTCTATTTCTGATTTGAAAAGTCAAAAATTTGTCAAATAAAATCAGACATTTTTCCAGAAAAAATAGACATTTATGAGTTTTAAAAGTTGAAACTTTGCTAGAAAAAAATGAAATTTTGAGAAATTTATGATTTGAACAGTCGAAAAAATTTCTAGAAAAAAAAAAATTCTAGAAAAAATAAATACATGTTTGAAAAGTTGAAAATGTTCTAAAGGAAAAAAATCTGATATTTTTAGGTTAATCTGAGAAAGTTTCTAGAAAAAAACTCAGAAATTTCTGAATTGAACCGTGGAAAAAATTGCTGGAAAAAAATGAAATTTCTAGAAAAAATAGGGACATGTTTGAAAAGTTGAAAATGTTCGAAAGAAAAAAAATCTGATAATTTTAGGTTGATCTCAGAAAGTTTCTAGAAAAAAAACTTCTGATTTTGAAAAGTCAAAAAATTGTGAAATAAAATCTGAAAATTTCCAGAAAAAATAAGGAAATTTATGAGTTTTAAAAGTTGAAATTTGCTAGAAAGAAAAATGCAATTTTCTAGAAAAAATAAATGCATGTTTGAAAAGTTGAAAATGTTCTAAAGAAAAAAAATCTGATATTTTTGGTTAATCTGAGAAACTTTCTAGAAAAAACTCAGAAATTTCTGATTTGAACAGTTGAAAAAATTGCTGGAAAAAAATGGCATTTTCTAGAAAAAATAGGGACATGTTTGAAAAGTTGAAAATGTTCTAAAAAAAAGAATCTGATATTTTTAGGTTAATCTCAGAAAGTTTCTTTAAAAAACCCTCAAATTTCTGATTTGAAAAGTAAAAAAAAATAGTGATAAAAAATCTGAAATTTTTCAGAAAAAGTAAGAAAATTTATGAGTTTTAAAAGTTTAAACTTTGCTAGAAAAAATATAAAATTTTGAGATTTGTCTTGGAACTTTTTTTAAAAAAAAATTACAAATAAAAATGAAATTTCTGAGCTTAAAAAGTCAACAAAAAAGCTAGGAAAAAAAATTTCTGATTTGAAAAGTCAAAAATTTGCACAAAAATTAAAATTCCTGGGAACAGAAAATTTCTGTCAGAAAATTTTATACTAGAAAAAAATCTGAAAAGATCTGACAAAGATCTATAGAATCTCATCCAGTTGTTTGTCTTTGTAGCTCAGAGAATAAAATATTAGTTTATAAATCACAGAAAGATTGGCTCCACAGTACATCCGCATATTTAATGATACAAAAAAACCACTAAAGAATCAATAATCTCAATATGGCCGACTAAGTTCTTCATTTTCTCCTTGTAACATTTCCTAAAGTGAAACACTATTCTGATCAAAAGGTGACATAAACACATGTTATCCAGATGAACTGGTTCCACAACATTTTGATGCTAATTTTAGAAACGGGGATTTTGTGTTTGTGCTTAGAAGTTAAGAAAGAAATACACAAATTATACTTTTCAGGAGGAACGTCAATGAAATCAAGCACATTCACCATGTTAAATAAATATTTCATTACATATTGCAGAAAATACAACATTTTTAAGGAAGAAAATTATAATTATGTATTTTTCATATATATATATTCAATTTTACAATCTGATCACAAATGTACTTTAAGCATCAGTTATTTATCTTTAATGTATTTATATCTGCTTTTCCTTTTAATGAATCATGATTCAGTCTTTAATTAACTTATGTTAAAATTAAAAACAAATAATCAAATAGATATTAAAACATCAATAAATAAAGCTGAAAAATATTGCATAATATATATTCAGTTTAATTCACTAAATTAGCTGCATAAAGCGAATATAAACAGAAGTTTGCTTTTATGGGAGATTTCCATTAATCCCGAAAGTAGACAAAACATGAAGGCTAAAAATATTAATTATATCTTCAGTTGCACCATGGATAAATCTCAATAATTATTTAACCAAATAATCAATAAAGTTTAGTTTGGTTTTAAAATCAAAGTTTATGTTTATTGATTAAAGTTTTGTTGAAAAATTGATTTGTCTCCATGTTTTAACCACTTATCATTACTTATTAAATGATTTTATTTTACTTCCTGCACTATAAAACACACTTGCTCTCATCTAGTTTATTTGGGAAACTTTAAAAAAAAATATTTAGAGTCATCTTGACGTTTTGAGAAAGTTAGAAAATGTTCACAAAAAGCACCAAGTTACAACAATCTCAGCTTCTTAGTGGTGAGAGGAATCCATGTTTGTTGTTCCAGCTGTTCTAGTTTACATTTACTCTTTTGCTCCCCCTGGTGGTCGGGCAGAAAACTCACCTTTTGTAATTTACTTCAAATAAATTTAGCTTAATATATTTTGCACTTCCACATCAGGATCATCTTTATTCCTAAATGATCTACAGTAATCAAATCATTTTCTTCTTTAATACAGTGATGTTCAGTGGACTTAAAAACTTCACACAATACATTTTAGTGATTAAAAATAAACCAAATAAACGTAAATGCTTCCACATTTAATTTGACGTATATTCTGCACAATGCTGTAAAAACTAACTTGCAAATAACTTTTCAGCAAGACATGGAGTTTGTTTAAATTTAATGCTTGCTTAATATTAATAAAAAATAAAGAACTAGTTCCACCGGCAGATTATTTTACTTCCAACAAGACTTTCTTCCCTTGTTATAAGAGAAATAATCTGACAATATAACTACTACATTTTCGCAGATATTAAGGAAATATTTACTTAAAATAAGCCCCATGTAATGCTGAGAAGTTGCTTGTAAGTCAGTTTTGTTTACTCATGTATTTGAACTAGAAAGTAGACCAAAAATATCTGGTAAGATTTTATGTTTTTGCAGTGCTCTGCTCTCCCAAGCTGTGTTTGCTTTGTTCACTGTAAAAAAAAAAATATATTACCAACTATTTTTGGTTTAGTTTCTAGTGCAAGTACCGTAGTACACTTCAAATTATTATTTCAAGAAAAATGAACTTACCAGTAACTTTTCTGCAAGATATAGATGCTTATTTAAAGTCAATAATTCCTTAATAAAGATTAAAAAAACAAACACTTATTCCATTTCTCAAGTGCTATAAGTGAAATAATCTGCCAGTAAAACAAGAACTTTTTAATCAATATTAAGAGATTATTGACTTAAAATAAGCTCATATGTCTTGCTAAAAGAGTAACTTCTAACACAGTTTTGTCTTATTTCAAGTGGACTAAGATATTTTCATTAGAAATTAGACCAAAAATACTTGGTAAGATTTTGTGTTTTGCAGTGTAGCTGTGAACCTGCAGCTTCATTTTGGATCATCAGTCTGATCTGAAACAGCTTCTGTTTGACAAAGAAGAGAGAAAAGATTCCTTTCACCAAAAACAAAGAAAAAAAGGAAAGCCTCTTTGCACCTGTTGCCAGCAGCCATTATGCACAGCTAATTATGTTGCTTAGGAGTTTATTAGCACCAAATGAGTGAAGTCATTATCTCCCAATTTAGCATGAAAACCCTCACAGATGATATAATTATGCCCGATTCATCTTGCTTAGTGAAAATGCTAAACTTTTTAGCTGCGCAGGTCGTATAATATTGAGTAAATTTATGTTTATTATGAGAAAAATGCAGAGAGACAGTGAGAGTTTCTCCCTCTGAGTCGATTAACCCGACAGAAGAACGAGCAGAGAGGAATAAAAGGAGGAACGAAACGCTGGAGGAAGGTCAAGAGAACAGAAGAAAGGCTCAGCGGGAAAAGAGAGAGCGAGGGAGAGAGAGAGAGAGAAAGAAGGATGAGAAAGTGAAACTATGTTGTCATGGAAACAGGCATAGATCTGAGGAGGAAAATAAGGATGTAAATTGGTTTATCCTCAGGGAACGAGAGAGAGCTGGAAAATAAACCAAGAGACAAACGAGGGAGGGAGGAAGAAAGGAAGAGAGGGAGGGAAGGAAGTGAGAATGGAAGGAAGGAAGGAAAGAAAGTAGAAGGAAGGAAGGAAGGAAGGAAGGAAGGAAGGGAGGAAGGGAGGGAGGAAGTGAAAAAGGAAGGAAGGAAGAATCAAAGGGAGGGAGGAAGGAAGCAAGGATGGATGGGAGGGAGTGAGGAAGAGAGGAAGGAAGGATGGGAGGGAGTGAGGAAGGAAAAAAGAAAGGAAGGAAGAAGGGAAGGAAGGAAAGAAGGAAGAATGGATGGAAGGAAAGAAGGATGATGGGAGGGAGTGAGGAAGGGAGGAAGGAAAGAAGGAAGGATCGAAGGGAGGGAGGGAGCGTGAAAAGGAGGGAGAAAGGAAGGAATGAAGGAAAGAAGGAAGGAAGGGAGGAAGGAAGGAACAAATGAAGAAAGGAAGGAAGGAAGGGAGGTATGCAGGAACAAAGGAAGGAAGGAACAAATGAAGAAAGAAAGAAAGAAAGAAAGAAAGAAAGAAAGAAAGAAAGAAAGAAAGAAAGAAAGAAAGAAAGAGGAGTGTGAATGACGGCGTCCATGTTTGCAGCTGCAGTTGCTTCCAGTTGAATAACTGAAGAGTCGTCAGCCCAGTCAGTCTGAGTGGCTGAATTACTGACACGGCTGAACAAGCTGTGCTTTAAGTGGCCAGGAACGTTATTCTACTCTGATAGGTTGACACTTTTTATGGCGGCGACGCCTGAAGGGCCTCATCATCGGAGAGAGAAACCGCTCCCAGGACGCTGACCGCCATCTTGTTTTCAGGTACTCATAACAGAGAGAGACGTTCCTCTGACTGTAAGTACTTTTCTTTTTTCTTTTTTGATCTCTGCTTACCTTGGAAAACCAATCGATCGGTTTGATTCCTTTAAGTTGGGTTATGGGGTGTAATGTCACTCCAGGCCACTAGGAGGAGCTGCTGTAAGAAGTGAAATGAGTACGATAGGCGGAGTTTTGCTTTTTTTGACAAACTAAAAAAGGAAATGGACAGAGAAAGAAAGGAAGGAAGAAACGAAGGAAAGAAGGAAGAACCATCAGTATCTACTTACTCCAAAGCGTTTCCTAGTTGTAAATACTAAGATGGCGGTTAAGCAGCTCTGATCACCACCAGATGCTATCAGACTCAACCCAAATAATGACCTGGGTAAGATGGCGGACGCCTTGCACACAGCCCAGGCCAGAACATGATGAAAGGAGGTTTCTGAGCTGTAGATGGACGACATGTTTTGGATTCAGGCCAACATGGTGATGAATAGAGCAAAGAAAACTTTGATCAAGGAGCTGCACAGAAAGCAGTAACCACACAATCCCAAGACCACCCAGAAAAAACCACCAACGCTCCGGTTTCATTAGGAGGGAAATGGATTCAATCATTTGTTTCTGAAAAAGGTTATGTCATTCCAAGTTGCTTAATCTCCTCAGTTGAGCACTAAACTCTCATAGGCTACATTTCCATTTACCTTTAAATTTAAATTATGAAAATAAATTTGTTTATTGGAAACAAATAGTCACGTTTTCGGTTAAAATTTTCTGCCCTCGAATTACTCAAAAAAAGTGGGTATTTTTGCTAAAGTTGCATCACGTGAGTCATGTGTGATCGGCGTTTCTACTGGCGGAGATGACAAAGACGACGACAGGAAGTGTTTGGAGGATGATGGCATGGCATGTTTTTAATGATTCGTTTTAATTGCGTTTTGTATTTAATGGAAAAAAACACGATTGCAAAATTGCGAGGGTTTTTTGACATTAGCGGAATATCAACAAGATTTTTTGTACATTTGAAATGAAAACGCAGCTATAGCTCCCACAAGCTCGGACCGGAAGTGAGCCATCTTGTTATGCAACTTCTGTTATTCAGATATTAGCAAGACACTCAGTATTTAGAAGTAAAGTTTGCTCACCTTCACTGGATGTAAATACATTTCCTTTTACTTTTGGTTTTTACACCCTGGAATCCAACAATATCCAAACATGGCGGTTTTCAATGAAGTGAAAAGCTGCTTCCAATGGCGGCGGGGTAACCGGAAGCAGAAAATGTGACGTCATGTGGTAACTGTATTCAGAAATTGATGTTTCCATTACATAAGAAACATAATTATTATCACACGTGATTAATAAGTTTGCTCACCCGACAAGCTATGACGCGTCATTTAATTTCCGTAGTAGTAACATCCGGTTGTTGATCACATGACTCGTGTGATTTTCAAAATAAGCGTTTCTATTTGGTTCATTTGAATTTGATGGAATGATCTTTGAAGGGAGTTAAAAATCAAGGTGATGACGAGGAGACCTTTGACCTTCAAGAATAAATAATCAAAAGACAAGTTGAAACATGCAGAAAGCTGGTTAGCAATTATAATAAGGGGTTGATTAATATAAATACCAATAAAAATGTTTTATTGTTACAGAAAAAGTGCCATAAATCATTCTTAACTCTCCTTTGTTTAAATTAAAGCTATATTATTTCTTGGTCAAATAAAAATACATTTAAAATCTATATTTAGCAGGGGTATGAAGAATTTTGGACTATCGATGGTGCATTTTAATGAAATCATTTACTTTACTCCTTGCATTATACCTAAACACACAGACTTGCCAGTGTTGGTTTCTTATTTAGCAAAAAAATTACCATTTCTAAATAAAACAAATCTGTAAAAAAGTTTGGGAATTGTAAAAAAATGCAGTAAATGTCAACAAATACAGGGGAAAAGAAACTGCAGACATTTGATTGTAGAGAAATATAACTGCCAGTAGATGGCAGTAAAGTTTCTCTGATGAATTTTAATGAAGTTCGCTATTTTTCAACAATACATCACAAAATAAAAGTAGAAAAATCTCTTTCAGTGTTTTCCTTAAAGATGAAAAATAATTTGTGAGGGGTTTCATGTTTTTACGCTGTTTTACACATTTAAAATGAAATCAGTCAAGAAAAACAAATTAGAAGAAGTTCAGTTTCTAGTGCCAATATATCAGTACACTTGAAATAAGACAAAACAAACTTAAAAAGGAACTTTTCAGAAAGATTGGAGCTTATTATATGTAAACAATTCATTAATAATGATGAAAAAGTACAACCAGTAGATTATTTAAATTATAACATGGTAAAAAGTCTTTTATTTTGTTTTGTTGGCAATTGAAACCCCCCAAAACTAAGACAAGGGTTTTGTGTTTACAATATTATAGATCTAAAGTTGTGAAAAAATCTTTATTTATTCTTCAAATTCATTTCACTTTGTCAAAAAGTTTTCTGGTATTTATCAGTATGTTCTGTTAAGCTGCTCTTGTCAGTTGGATGTTGCCATGGCAACATCCAACTGACAGAAAAACGGCTCCTCCCGTGTTTCTGTCAATGTTTCTGTCAACCAGAAGCAGCTCTGATAAAACCAGAGAACCTGGGTGGGTGAAGTCAACTCTGGAACTAAATTAGGGCCAAAAAGTTAGATTTAAAAAGAAAGAAAAAACAAAACAAACAAAAAAAACTATTTGAATCTGAAAAAAGGTTTTGAAACTGAAAAAAAATTAAAACTACTTTTTAGATTGAAGTTATTTTCATGCTTCAGTTTATTATTTTCAGCTTAAAACTTGTTTTTCAGATTCGAATCTTTTCTCTTTATTTTCAAATAATTTCTTTCCAGTCTCAAAAGTGTTTTCAGCTTAGATTTATTTTTTTAGTTTTTTTTTTTTTCAGTTTCAAATATACATGTTTTCAGTTTAAAACATTTTCCAGATTTTACTGTTTTTTCTTTCAAATATTTTTTCCAGATTCAAATTTTTTTGACACTTTCAATGTCTTCCCTTTCGAACAACCTTCATGGCCCCGATGTAGTTCCATAGCCAGGCTTACAGGACTGAGACAATCAATGAACTGATTTTTTTTTACTACACATGAAAAATCGCTACATTTTTGGGCATGAAAAGGCATTTTGTAGGTATTTTTCTCCATTTTCTTACAACAAATTAAACCTTCAGGTCGTTTTTAGGTGTACTGGGCCACTCCAGGTGAAGTCCAGCTCCAGTAATGAGTTGGTTGTGACCTCTGGAGGCGTCGTTTGACCTCTCAGAGCCGCGGCCGGCAGCTCGGTCCCGCAGTGAGACGGAGAGCGATGCTGTACGGCAGAGTCGTCTTTTAAAGCAGTGAGAGCTCAGAGATGTCTGCATCTTATTAAAGTCCTTTGTCTCGCCCCTCCTGGTCCAACTGTCTGTTTTTACTTTATTCATATTCATTCCAGCCTGACCCTCCTCCTTCTGGGCCCTAAACGTCCCATGATGCATTGCGTTACGACTGCGAGGCAGATGTGTCTAGTGGTGTAGAAATGCTCAAAATATGTAGACACCAAATATAAATATAGGGTGAACTGCAAAAACACAGAATCGTGCCAGGTGTTTTTGTCTAGTTTTTGTCTAGTTTGTCTAGCAAGATATAGGAGCTTTTCTTATGTAAATAATTCCTTAATGCTGACAAAAAGTTCAAGTTCCACTGGCAGATTATTTCACCTTTAGCAGGGAAAATGTCTTAATGTAAGTGAAATAATCAGCCAGTGGAACTTTAACTTTTTCATTCATATTAAGGATTTACTAATTTAAAACAAGCTCTTACTGGAAAGTTACTTTTAACTTAGTTTTGTCTTATTTCAAGTGTATCGAGATATTTGTTCTAGAAAGTAGTCAAAATTACTAAAGATTTTGAGTTTTTGCAGTGGTTTATGTATTAAACGCTGCTAAAACAAGAAATCTTACCTAATCTAATCAAATTTGTATTTGTATCAGTATTGATTAATTATTTTCTTAAAACAGTCTCCCATATTTTGCCTAAAAGTTACTTGTAAGTTAGTTTTGTCTTATTTCAGGTGTAATAAAATATTTTGACTAGAAACTAAACAGAAATACCTGGTAAGATTTTGTGTTTTTGCAGTGAATAATAAGCTTAACACTGAAAAAAAATCAAGTCAAATCCAATCTAATCAAAACTAGTATTTTTTTTTTTTTTTTTTCAAAAAATTATATTATGTACTTATCGACTTAAAATAAGCTCCTTTATCTTCCTGAAAAAATACTTGTAAGTTAGTTTTGTCTTGTTTCAAGGGTGCTGAGATATTTGGAGAAGAAACTAGTCCAAAAACTCCTTATGATATTTTATGTTTTTGCAGTAAGTATAATAAAGTATTTAACTAAAACGCTGAGGTTTGCGAATCCTTGTTAAACAGCATTTTAACTGAAACTCTTTTAAAAATCTCTTCAATGTTTTTCTTTATTTTTAATTTCTTTTTAATTCTCTTTCTCACTGTTTCTTTTTAAAAATTTCTTTCTCATCCACACTGTTTATTTTAATGTCACATGATGTTTTTATTTTAATTATGTAAAGCACTTTGAAATGCCTTGCTGCTGAAATGTGCTATACAAATAAAATATGATTGATTTGATTGATAACTCTGTATTTGCTGCAGTGTAAATCCATCCATCCATTTTCTAACACCCTTGTCCCTTGGTGGAGTCAGGAGAGTTGCTGGTTCCTCTCCAGCTAACGTTCCAGGCGAGAGGCGAGGTCAGGGGTCACCTGGACAGGTCACCGTCTGTCACAGGGCAACACAGGACAAACAATCATGCACACAGTAAACATTCCAGTGTTGAATTAACACCCAAAAGTGTCTATATGTGTCCAAGTCAGCTGGTGTTAAATTCAACACTACAGAGTCACATTAGCATTACAACGGTGCTGGTGTCAAATATATTGAAAGTAACACCAGTGTAGTGTTGATCACAAAACATAATGTGGTGTAAAAAAGTAAATAATTGACCCACAAGGTGTCA
>CAEGAF010128337.1:0-15553 GCA_903067075.1 Micropoecilia bifurca
AGGTGAATTCATGGTTCCTTTTTCCACATAATGTAACAGTAGTGTTTATGATAAAAAATAAATAAATAATAATTATGTGATCGGTATCGGGAATCGGAATCGGCGATTTTCCCTCAGGGGTGATCGGTATCTGGATCGGCAGGAAAAAACCTGATCGGCACATCCCTAATTTAGATGTATATTAGTGTCTGAAAGCTTTGCATTACCTCTTATTCCATTTATTCTGATTTGATTATTGTCTAGATTTGTGAATTTCTATGAAAAATTCAAGATTATGATCTTGGGATCAAAGCAACCTCTTAATGTTAATTCAGTTTATTGAAGACCTAGTTAGAGAAAGTTATCTTAAATTGCTGGTTATCAAAGTTGGTACAAAACTGATGTCAGACTTTGTTTTTTAGTTTTTGTATCAAATATAGAATAAATGAAAACATAATTCACTGTCCCCATAGGAAATTAGGTTGTGGATTGTAACCTGTGCATTTTGATACTTTTACATCAACACAGACTTGCAGGAGATGACATCATCTCACCTCACAGCAGTTTGCAATAAACAGTGATAAAAACAAACAAACAAGCAAATAACAGTATAATCTGCACTCTGCTGTGTTTCTAAGTTCTTTAGGAACATCATGGCATGTTGATTATCTAGTTGTTTTTTTTGCCAGTCTTCATAATTGTGGACCCATCTCCCATTTATCCCCCTTGTTTTCACCTTGGAGTTGTACACTGACTCCTCTTTATGCAGTAAACATAGAGGATCAGACATAACATGTTTTACACACCCAATACACAAACACTTTGAGCTATTCCTGTTTGTATTTGATTTAAGCAGCTTTTTTTTTAAGAATTTGATGGAAACTTGTAAACTGCTCGCTTTAATGAGCTTCATGTCATCTACAAGATTGCTGCATTCTCTATAGAGAATATATGGAGAGCCATCCACTATCCTTTGTCTTGAGAGATTGATATTTCTCTATCGCTGTTTAGTCATTTCACAAAAACACTTCAAACATCACATATACATAGTGCTTTGTATTTTCTCTATGATTCAATCTGTTGATCTTCTTGGGTTTATGTATTATTCACCATATTGCGTGCGTCTTTCTTTTTTTTCAGGAGGGCATCGTTGAAAGACTTTTTAAGTGGGCTCAGGAGGCTGAACAGCCTCTACGAATCTATGCCACAGGCCTGCTGGCGGGCGCCATGGAGAACCAGGACATTGCTGCCAACTACAGAGAGGAGAACTCTGTTTTGGTCAGTAGGGGGTGTCCCCAGTCTCTTATGTCACTTTGTATTGATGAATAATTCAGAAGTTTATAGTGAAAGACAAATGATATTTTGCCCCACAGTTTGTTCATATGGATTAGTACGGGTTCATTTGGTTACTATTTGTGCTTTACGTTTACAGGTGCCTTTGATGCTGCACAGGTTGCGTGAGCTTCAGGATAAGGATGCTGAGAACAAACGGGAAATCAAACGACCCAGCCCCAGGAAGACTCTCGGCGAGCCTTTGCTGCCTTTAGATGAGGAGGCTGTTGATGGAGGCTTTGAAGACAAGCCCTTCTCTCCATGTAAAAATGCAGACGAAAAGGAAGCAGTGGCTCCGCAAGAAGACGCCGAAGTTCCCTTCTCAAGCGGCGAGCCTGAAAACGAGCTGTCGTTCCGTTTCAGCTCGCCTCACAGGACGAGCAGCCGTGCCAGCTCAGTTGTTAAAACCATGATGAAGCCCATGTCTGCCCCGGGTTCAATGACACACCCGGGCATGTCTGATGGCAGCGGCTACCTGCGGAGGAGGATGGAGAGAGACCATGCCAGAACCTCAAAACAGAAGCTGAATTTCTCTCTGCCGGAACCAGAAAGGAACTTGAGCGAGCTTTCCAACAGCAGCTGGTCGGAGATGAGTCCCTGGGTTATTGGCAACAACTACCATCTGGACCCTTTGACCCCAGAGATTGAGCAGAGGCTCATCCTGCAGTATCTCACACCTCTGGGAGAGTATCAGGAGGTTGGTCTCATTCCGATACGAGCATAGGACCTTACAGCTTGTTCAAAACTAGTTTGATCATGTTCTTCTTCACTTAACGTATAAATATCAGTCTTTGAAAGGTGAGGTCAGATTTGCATGCATGAATGGAAGCAAAATCACCTTTAATACATATACTCTTTATGGTGGAGCGCAATTAAGTATTTTATATAAATTTAGTAAAAATAATTTTGTATAGACAGAGAATGTATCTGCTGTCATGCTGCAAAGTCACCAGCAGGTGTCAGCCTCCCATCTTGATAATTCAGATGAAATAAATAATTTAAGCTACATAATTGTTTAGGTTCAAGGAATTAACTATATGTTGTTTAAAACCCTTTTTGGACATTTTTAAAGTGTGGTAAACTATCGCTGTTTATACCTTTATGGTTTACAGCTTCTGGCAGTGTTTATGCAGATGGGAGCCCGTGAGCTCCTCATGCACTATATGGACCTAAAGCAGACTAATGATGTCCAGCTGACCTTTGAGGCTCTTAAGGTAAATCTTCCTTCCTTTCTTTCTTTCTTTGACTTTTCCTGTTGCTCAAACAGCGTGACGTTCCTTTAGCTCAAGCAGTTTCCCTTCTTACAGTATCTCGCTTCGCTACTATTGCACAAGAAGTTCGCTGCAGAGTTTGTTGCTCATGGAGGCGTTCAGAAATTGCTGGAAATCCCGCGACCTTCAATGGCTGCTACAGGAGTGTCACTGTGCCTCTATTACCTCGCCTATAACCAGGACGCAATGGAAAGGGTATGAAGGAGATTACCACACAATGCAACTCAGAAGTGTTTCAAATTGAAGTAACTTAATTTTGGAGTATCTCTGTGTCAATGCAGGATTTTTCCACAGCGAGTTGGTAGCTTTTGAGAAGCTCAGTAATGTTTTCTTACTATGCAGCCATAGTCTTGTGGCTGATAGGAGCCAGATGCTCCTATCAGCAACCTATGTTTTGGTTGCTGTTAAAATAGTTATTTTTGAAGTGGTATTGTTTTCTTATATTGATCATACGTGTCAAAAATGCTACAGAGATCCAAACAGCACAGCGTCACTCAGTATTGCAGAGTTCAGTGTATTATTTTTGTTGTTGCTGTCCTTATTTGAATTCAGGACTGTGCTCTCTCCACTCAAGGTGTGCATGTTGCCCCACTCCGTCTTGTCAGATGTGGTTGGTTACACGCTGTGGCTGTTGGAGTGCTCACATGCATCAGGCTGCTGCCACGCAACCATGTTCTTCTCCATCTCCTTTTCGTTCCGGGCCGTCCTCGAGCTTTTCGACAAGCAGGACGGACTTAGGCGGCTCGTCAATCTGGTTAGCAAAAAATCCCCTCTGTCCTCATTGTAACTGTCTAAACCTACTCATCTGTGCCATGCGACTAAATATTGACATCCGAACAGCCAATACAATGTCAAATTGAATAGATTTAAAGCTTGGAATGGATGAACTGCTTTCAGATCAGCACATTGGAGATCCTGAATCCGGAGGACCAGGGAGCGCTGCTGAGCGATGATGAGATTTTCTCCAGCAGGCAGAGAGCCAAGCACACCTGCATGGCTCTGCGCAGGTACTTCGAGGCCCATCTGGCAATCAAGGTGGAGCAGGTGAAACAGTCTCTGCAGCGCACAGAGGGAGGTGCCCCCATTCACTCACAACCATATTACAAGGTAAACAGAGGATATATTTGTGCATCAGTATAAAAATAATCTTTGCATCTCCTTTTATTTGCTTTAGTTGTGAAGATGGTTTCTGATTTGGCATTCTGTGTGCTTGCCTCACTCATCAGGCGGTCAGCTACAGCCGTGAACAGGTGGTGGAAATGATGGAGTTTCTGATCGAATACGGTCCACTCAGACTGTACTGGGAACCAGCAGAGGTCTTTCACAAGTTGTCTTGTGTCCAGCTTCTCCTGCAGCTCATTTCTATCGCTTGTGACTGGAGGACCTACTACGGCAGGTACTGACAAGTCCCATTAAAGGTTCGCTAAACTTATTTGAACGCAAGTCTTGAGTTGTGCTCTCTGCTCTTGTAGGAGTGATACAGTACGATACGCCCTGGACATCCTGAGTATCCTCACAGTCGTTCCAAAGACGCAGCTGTTGTTATCTGAACCTGTTGCAGTGCTGGATGAGGGAGGATCCACCGTTTCTACTGTTGGTAAGTTTTCCTAGAGGAGGATTTAATCTAAGCCACTTAATTATAACATTGTTGCCAAAAAGGGTAGTTTTACTTTTGTTTTGCCAATAATCTTAGTTTTTTTTTCTTTCAGATTTTCCTTAGTTGCTAAGCAACTGTGTTTTGTATTATAGTAAGAAAATCAACTCTAGCCCTTTAACAAAAATCTCTTTATTAAATAAAAGTAGCAATGTGCATGAACATTTATTTATTTTATATATCTTTTGTCTTAGGCATGAGTATAGTCCTGGCTGTGGCGGAGGGAGAGGTCTTTGTAAATGATGCAGAGATCCAGAAGTCGGCTCTCCAGGTCGTCATCAACTGTGTGTGTGCGCCGGACAAACGCATGTCCAGCATTGGCAAATTTATCGCGGGGACTCCCCGCCGCCGCCTGCCCCAGCAGACAAAGGCCAACGAGAGCGTGCTCACCAAGATGTGGAATGTTGTGCAGTCCAACAACGGGATCAAGGTACATTTAAAGCTCACCTGACATCTATGTTACATTTTTGTTATGAATTAATGCTTTGTTAAAGTATTGACACATCTCTGATGTTTCCAGATTCTCATTGTTACAATTAGAAAGTAATTACAAAATAACTTTAAAAAAATATATGTGAAAGTCTTATTAGCAAAAAAAAGATTTGCTTTATTAAATAAATTATCTTTGCATTTCCCTGATGGTAGAAGGTACAAATAAACACTTCAATAAAGTTGAAAGTGTTTATTTGCTTTTAGTTTGTTCTCTGAGCTGTTAGATGTAGAGCATGCTTTGCTACCTTTCTAAGTGTTGCTAAAGCTTATGATTTCTGCTACTATCTAGCTCCTTTAAGCAGTATCCTTATGAGAAAGCACTTTCAAGCCTTTCTTTTAACTTACACTTTGTGTCTGTCCTCTAGGTGCTCCTGTCCCTGCTGACTGTCAAGATGCCCATTACAGATGCAGATCAGATCCGAGCTCTTGCCTGCAAGGCTCTGGTGGGGTTGTCTCGCTCCAGCTCTGTTAGACAAATCATCAGCAAGCTGCCTTTGTTCAGCAGCGGACACATCCAGCAGCTCATGAAGGAGCCTGTTCTCCAGGACAAACGCAGCGAACACGTCAAGTTCTGTAAGTTTGCAGCGGAGCTGATGGAAAGGATCTCTGGGAAGCCGTTGTTGATCGGTACGGACGTGTCTCTGGCGTGGCTTCAGAGGGCCAACGTGGTTGCTCAGTCCAAGATCACCTTCCCCGAGAAGGAGCTGCTGCTTCTCATACGAAACCACCTCGTGGCCAAAGGCCTGCACGACACAGCAAACACGCTCACAAAAGAGGCAGATCTGCCCATGACATGCCTTTCACATTCATCTCACTGTTCACATTCAGCCTCCTCTTTCCCTGCTGTTGCTCCTCCCCCTGCCGCCTCCCCGGTTACTACGCTTCCCCGCACCCCAAGGCTGGCCAACGGTGTGGGCTCACGACACGGAAACCATCCCTCACACTCATCCACTGCGCCGTCCAACCATCCACAAGCTCGCCCCTCCACATCACAGTCGGCTGGACCGCCTGCTAGCGCCGTGCCGTCGACGTCTGCCCCACACTGTAGCAATGGCTCGCCATTGATCGGCCGTATCGTTTTCTCTCGTGATCGGCAGACGCCGTGTGGAGCCATAAACTGCAAAAAGAACCGAGTGCTTCGACAGAAGTCGGATCATGGGGCTTTCAGCCAGAGTCCAGCCATGAAGAAGCAGTTTGACAGACACTTACCTTCTCCTCCTGCCCTGGACAGTATCATCACAGAGTATCTGAGGGAGCAGCATGCCCGCTGTAAAAACCCTGTCGCAACCTGCCCACCTTTCTCTCTTTTCACCCCCCACCAATGCCCTGAGCCCAAACAGAGACGGCAGGCGCCCATCAATTTCACATCGCGCCATTCTCGTAGAGTTATATACCCAAAATATGGAGGCGTGGACGGAGGATGCTTTGACAGACATCTCATATTCAGCAGGTTGGTGTCATTCCTCTTTCTTCGCCGACCCTCCTCCATGTCCGTTCTCGACATTCTCTGTTTCTGTGTTTGTCCAGGTTCCGTCCCATCTCCGTGTTCAGGGAGGCGGACGAGGACGAGAGCGGATTCACGTGTTGTGCCTTCTCGGCTCGTGAGCGGTTCCTGATGCTCGGGACCTGTACCGGCCAACTCAAGCTCTACAATGTGTTTACAGGCCAGGAGGAAGCCAGCTACAGCTGTCACAGCTCCGCAATCACTCACCTGGAGCCGTCACGGGTCTGTAGAGAAATCTGATGTCACATGGCTGTAGCGCAAGAAAGTAAAATATAATTGAAAAATTGATTGATGTTTGTAGATCAGTTTGAAAAAATTCAGTGTGATATATTTGAAGTATTTATTTCTGTTAATTTGGGAGTTATGGCTTACATATGAAAGAATTTAGAGAACATTGGATAAAGCTTACTGTGTTTGGACTTAGTGCACGGTCAAAGCTGCGTTTGGCAGCCAACCGGTGGGTCTACTGAGGCCTTAAAGAATCTCATGTCACTAAAGCTGTGGAGGTACTTTTAGCACTGTGGGCAGGTGCCAAGTCCTGGAAAACTAAATCAAATCTTCAGAAAGTTCATCAGCAGAAGAAAGCATGCAAGCATTCCCCTAAAGTTTCCTGGTAGATGGCCAAGTTGACGGTGCACTTGATAAAACAGTGGACCAGTGGATGTAATGGCTCCCAAAATCATGACTGGCTATAAAAATGTTGCATTGGATCTCCCAGCTTATGGGAATTTGATTTTTTTTTGCAAGTGTAATGAAGTTATGTTGCATGAAACAATAACTCCACCTGCAAAGCCATATATTTTCATCTCCTAGGCAATTACCAAGGCATAGAGATACAACGGCATTGTTAATAAGCCCCACCTGACAGTTCAGTCCTCCCACCCATCTGTTGACCCGTTCCTCCAGCTCTGGACATCTTGCTTTTGGCCTGCGAGTAACTCCTTGGTCCATGTGTGTCAGTGTGAATCAACATTTAACATATCAGTCAAAAAAGGCTACAAAAAAAGGCATTTTTTCTTATTCACAAAGAAGAAAAAATGCATATAGGTCACACCCGATTGTAAATCATAGGACTAGAAAAACTATGAAAGTATGAATTATAGAAATCTGATCATATTTTGCCCTTTTTAGGATGGTTCTCTGCTCTTAACCTCAGCCTCGTGGAGTTACCCTCTTTCTGCACTGTGGGGCATGAAATCTGTGTTCATCATGAAGTAAGTCTATTTCCCAGCTCTGCGTGTTGAATATGCTCCTCGTAAAAGAACTTGCACTTTCATGGAGTTTAAAATTGCCCAAATCATTACCATATAATTAATGTCAGTCAGCAGAGTTAACTTCCCTCTCTTTTATCCTGGTTCCTCTATTTCTGGATCCTCTCTACTCAGTGCAAGAGCAGCTTTATTCTGTTAAAAGGAGCTAACAGACACACTACATGTTGTTTAATTATGCACACTAACAGGCCTAGAGCTACCGTCTTCAGTCCCCGAAACTCTTTCGCTCGGATTCATTTATTCAAAAGACTGAACTCGGATAAACCACTTCTTGGAGTCTGCAGTGACATGATTTTTAAGTGCTCAGCCTTATTCTTTATGTTTTAGATTAAATGTTGCTCTCCTTGCGTCCAGGCATTCCTTCCTGGGTGACCATTATGTGGAGTTCAGCAAGCTTTCACAAGACCGTGTCATAGGGACAAAAGAACATGTAGCACGCGTATGTATATTCCACATATTATCAACATAGCCTCACAATATTAAAATAAAGACGTACATTACAAAGTTGAAACATCGGTTTTCACTTTAAGCATCCCTTTTTCCTAGATTTATGACATACAAACAGGTCAGGTTACGCTGACTCTCAACAACCCAGACCTGGCCAACAACTACAAGAGGAACTGCGCCACCTTCAACCCAACAGACGACCTGGTCCTGAACGACGGCGTGCTGTGGGACGTACGCACGGCTCAAGCCATCCACAAGTTTGACAAGTTCAACATGAACATCAGTGGGGTGTTTCATCCCAACGGCCAGGAGGTCATCATCAACACAGAAATTGTATCCTTCAGACACTGAGTGACGAGCATGAGGTGGAACTTGTAGCCACATTTAATTCCCCCTGATCTTCTCGTTTAACCTATAAATGATCCTTCTTTAAAAAAATATTGCTGTGGGCAAAATACATCTATACTGATAAAATGCTGTGGAAAAATCCTAAATTAAACAAGCTGTAAAAATGTTCATACCTACGAATTCTTATAAAAATATGTACTTTTTGATTGACATGAATCATTTCCCAGTGACTCTGTTAGGTTCGTCAAAATGTTTCCTTGTGACTATATGCTGCTGCAGTAAGATAAATTTACACATTTTTGTTTTTTAATAAAAATTACAGGATTTGCAGCATTATCAGATCTCAATAACTGCCTGCTTTACACTAGAGACACTGGTGTGAACGCAACATTAAATAATTCCGTTGGTAATTGAATCTGAAGCTGTTCCAGTGATGAGTTGATGAATAAGGATTTATTTTACTGCTTAGCATTAAATATTTATCCCACTAAGAGTCTTATTTCCCAGTAGATGGTTACATGAAGAGGAACGTGATCGTTGTTTAGTGTAGCTGGACTTGTAGCAGATCCAGTTGAAGACAAACGGTATGTTTCTTAACCGCATGTCTCAGTGGGACCTGCGGACCTTCCACCTCCTCCACACGGTTCCTGCTCTGGACCAGTGCAGGATAGTCTTCAACAACAACGGCACCGTCATTTACGGAGGTAAATTCATAAGTTATTTAAGTATGAAAGGGTAAAAAGCGTGTTTGGCATGAAGTGTACAACTCTGCTCCCAGTCCACGTGTGAAATTGTTGAGGCTATTTGAAAGACTGGTAATTATCAAGCTAACCTAGACTGTGTGTATTTGTGGAAAGGTGTGAACAGAGTTTGTAGGTGTGTGTGTGTGTGTGTGTGTGTGTGTGCGCGCGCATTTTGAAGCTCTTGTAAGTCTGACCCACGTAGGCAGCCTACTCGATGTTGGCATCAAGAATAAGCACCTTTTCACAGGATAGCTGCCCCTCGCTGGAAGAGGCGCAGGCATGCAGAGATGGAGCTGACTGCTGCCTGACCGTTTCAGGCACTCAGAAGCCAGAAATGTGTCTCGCCAGCGTTCATTTATTTACCACCGCTCTCTGTGGCTCTTTGTGTTTGTAGCAATGTTGCAAGCAGATGATGAAGATGATATGATGGAAATGCAAATGAAAAGTCCATTTGGTTCATCGTTTAGGACCTTCAATGCCACAGATTACAAACCAATTGGTAAGATCTCTTTCTTTTTTTAAAAAACATCTGCTGATCTTTACCAATTTTTAAAAATGTTATTGTTTTTTTTTTTTAATGATCAAGCAGTTTTTCTGGTGAAACTTGTTGGTTTTACTCAATCACTGCAGTACAATGTTTATATTTTGGCCCTCTTGTAACATTTGTGGAGATTTACATGCTCTTTTTCTTTTTCAGCCACAATTGATGTCAAGAAGAATATATTTGACCTTTGCACAGATACAAAAGACTGCTACCTCGCTGTGATTGAGGTAAATAATTGATGATTAATATTTTATTCATAAAACAGCTCAAGAAGTTACCATTTAAATAAACCTTGTCTTCATGTCCTGCAGAACCAAGACTCTGTGAACACCGACACCGTGTGCCGACTTTATGAAGTTGGGCGGCAGCGACTTGCAGAGGAAGAGGAGGAGGATGAGGAAGACCAGGTTCTAAATATGTTGTAATCTGGAAGCAGCACCTCTTCTGCTTTTTCACGCACTGGAAAAATGACCTTTGGTCTTTCTGTGTTTTCAGGAGGATGATGATCAGGAGGAAGACGACGACGATGACGACGACTCTGATGATGACGTCGACACGGATCCTCTCATCGCCGAGCTGGAGAACGATAACGGAGGCGAGGACGAAGATGATGACGACGGGAACGACGAGTTCTCTCCTTCGGATGAAGAAGTTGCGCGTCTTCTCGAAGACGACGGCGACGGCGGAGATGACGACGACGAAGATGGAGATGACGACGACGATGACGACGACAATGATGATGATGAAGACTCTGACAATGATGTTGATTTAGACGGCGACAACGGTAAGACACCTCTTTAAAGGTAACTGTTTCTAATCGCTGGTTCTAATTTTTCATTTTGATTTTATAAGTGGACGACGGCGAGGAACGATTGATACATACCGAAAGTCTGTTTTTCTTTGGATTTTGTCGTAGAATATTAGACGGGAAGCTTTTCTTGTAGTCTCGTTTAAAACCAATTCTTTTTCCAATGGCTGCAAGTTGGTATATTCCTTTTCATTTTTATTTTATTGTTTCTGTTTTGGTTTCTCTGTCTTTGAAACGTTGGATAATTGTACATCCCCTTTTTATTTTGTTTCATGTATAAATTGGATTTGGATCTTGGCGGAGCAAAAAAGATGCAGAAATGCCGAACTCTGTAACTCTTCCTTTAATCTGAAAGAGTAGCAGCTGCTTTATAATCCCTGTGCTGCTGCTGTACTAGTTGACAGTTAATTTGGATTAATTTAGGCGTTTTCAGGAAAAGCCTCCCTCTGGTTCTCTAGGGCCCTCCATGAATTATATGTTTTAACAAGAAGTAAGAAAAAAATTACCAATCTTGCTAGACAAATTAGCCTTAGTTTGTAAACAGTCACTTTTAAGATCTGTTATAACCAACATATGCATCAAACGCTTCAACAAGAAAGAAGCATTAATAAGCTTGGAGGATTTTCCCCATGTATTTCATGCTAATGAGGGGAAAACGCTTGTTTTTTGGAGAATTACACACATTAGCTATTTACTTTAAGATCCATAATCCCGCCTCAATAAGTTTTCATCTCAGAGGACTCACTTCAGGGTAACAGTTGCGGAAATATTAAATTACCTTACTATCCAACTTCAATGGCTAGCTTGTAATAATGTATGTAAAGTTTTAATTGAGGAAAACTAAAGTGCTTGTCGTTTCATTCCTCTCTGGTCAGCCTGAAGACTCCTGTTTTAGTAAGAGTTTATTACAAAACTCAACAAAGTAAAGCAAAATTTGCAGAGGGAAACAAAAACCAAGACGTCATCTCCCCAAGCTGGCGTGTTTTTTTTTTGTTTTGTTTTTTTGCCATTTTGGCACTTTCTGCCCTCGCCCGCTAACCTACTCAGCAGAAAATCTCTATTCCCAATTTCTGAATCTGTGTTTGTCTATCAAACAAGCAGACAGCTCGGACAACTCTGACCTTGAGGACGACATCATCTTATCCCTGAACGAGTGAGGATGTGGGACATCAGCATCTTAAGAGCAGAGATCCAGAGGAGATGTCACGATTTCCTCCTCACAGACGTTTGATCTGCAGCGGATCAGTCCCAAAAAGAGAAAACCAGCGGGTAATCTACTTGGAGCACTGCCAGCTTAGAACTGTACTGAACACAGTGAGTGTGAGGAAGAACAGAAATGCTTGTAAATGATATAATTTCTTTATAGGAAAAACAAAAAAAAAAAAACTTGAGCTGCAGGGTGAGCGATGAGATCCATGCGATGATGTGGTAAAGAAAACATAAGCTCTCACTTTTATGGCCTTTCGATGAGCCTCAGCATTTCATATGAACTTCAACACTTTGTATACATCTGTTTGGCCCCAGGTAAGAGTTTATAGATGAAAGGGTTGAAATCCACAAGACTAGGAGTCTGAAAACTGAAGCTATGGTGTTCTTGGTTGCTTGTTTGGTCAGGCCGACTTAACTAATCACCAAAAGGTCCTGACGTTTTCCTCAAACCTTCAGGGTCCTGCCTTCAGCTTTTGTTTTCAGTAAATCTGTACCACGCCACACACAGCAGTGCCATTTCATATGATCCCTTGATGGTGTGAACACTGTAGGGCATTTGTCAGACTTTTTCATGTTATTTTTGTTTATTTGTTTCCAAACAGTATTTAGCACAGTGACTGATTTTATTAAAAGGCTGGTCTGAACTTACATGGTTCTCCTAATTTTCTTTTAAAATAATAAAATACATCTGCCACACAATTTAGCAAAAGAAATGAATGTTGGTTTTCCTTTTACAGTAAAAGAAAATCTGTTATTTTGTATATAAAAAATAAAAACAAAGTCTGGCACATGCACGCTTTTTGTGCAGTCATATTTTCCTCATATTTTTGCTTTTGGTTTGGTTTTTAATTTGATTTTCCATTAGGAGACTTTTTGAAGTTCTTGAGATTTCCTGTACAGATTGTATGTATCTAAAGTATTTTTACTATAAATAAAGTTGCTCAATTTTCTTTTTTGTGTACTCATGTGAGTTATATGAAATGCTTTGACTTGTCTTCAATAGTCTAAACTTGCAGTATTCTTAATGAACAGGGAGTTTTAATTTTAGTTTAGCCGAATTTGGGCTATTTAACAAGACATGTTAAGAAACTGAGTTTAGATGCATAACATGGCTCAAAACCTATTTTTAGCCATCCTGAGAAGAACTTGGTGCTGTGTGTTGTCCTGAGATGACATACTGGGCTCTTTGGCAACATTCTGGATACTGTTTATATTCTGGGTAATGGTTCTCACTGTGATTCTCTTCTGTCCATCAGCCTTAGAAGTTGCTTTATAATCCTTTTGTGATGAACAACTTCTTTCAGTAGGAACATGATTTGTTGAATTTTGAGATCTTTTTGCGTACTTGTTATGCAGGTCCTATGGAAGTAATTTCTATACTGAACTTGTCTATCAGTGATCAGGCTTGAGTGGGATCAGGGCAACTCTCAAAAAGTTAATGTATGATTTACCAGGAGGTCATCACATTTTCACCCTGGACCTGATTGGTTTGGATAACTTTTTACCCTTGATAAATTCAAAACCTTTTTTCGATTTATTTTGATTATAGTCAAGGTTTTATGATTTGAAGCTTTGAACTGAGACAAATATATAAACTTTTGTCCTTTGTGCAAACAATTTATTTATTCAGCTGTGATGGTTTTCAATTCCTTTAATCAATAAACCTGATACAGATGTTGTCGACCGAGATTCTAAACTTGGCACGAGATGTGACATTGTGATTGAGGAAAAAACTGACACAACTATAATATTCACCAATATTTACAGAATTGCACACCGTCATTGTAAGTGTTGGGAACAGATAATGGGTGAGATGGGAAGAGATGCTTTTTGGCACCTTTCATGTTTGCTGTCCACTTGATTTGGGAGAGCTGAAACAGTCGGGCAGACCGTGCTTCCAGTGGGCAGAGAAGGGACTAAAATGTAGGAACGGCAAGTAAAAATATGCATTAATGTTCTTTGTGCCACATTTGTACCATCTGCACGCAGCAGTTTCACTATAGTACATCCTCTGCACCAGTGATGGAAGCTAGTAATTTGTTATGTAATTTTAAACAAATGCTTATTGTCTGGGATGCATATTTAGCTTATGAAACGCCCCCTTCTCCCCCTGCTTTGTGTGTGTGATTGGGAAAACCGCCCACAATGTTCCACTTGAAGTAATAGACAGATGGGAGTCAGTCACAGCGTCTCTCTGATGGGGAGAAATTACCCAGCTGAATGCTGCCCTCCCTCCCACACTGCATCAGACTCACTGCACTACTCAGCGCTCGCCAGATCACTCTGTTTTCCCTGAGCCTTATCTATAGGACGAGCATGCAGGGGTTTGCAACTTTAACAAGTCACGACTCCGCGGATTAATCAAGTTTCGTTTGAACTTATTACATGGAACTGCCCACAAAAAACACAAATTGCAAACTGTTCGAGTATAACTTTTATCAGAAGAGTGAGGTGAAGTAACATAGAGAATTCCCCACTCTGGAAAAGAGCTAACTCTTGGCCTTTTGTATTATTATTATTATTTATTTATTCAAAATGCATATTTCTATATTGTAAATACACACGTCTCATCGCATAGTCATTAGCACAGCCATGTTTTGCTAAAATCACAGCTGAAATCTTTGTGGATATGTTTATATCAGCTTGACACATCTAGAAGATACATTTTGTAAACTTTCACAAGCTCAGCCAGAGTGAACAGGCTGTATGAAGAACATCAAGTCATGCCACTGATCCTCATTTGGATTTGTCTTGACTTTGAATGTGCAATTTTAACAAATATAAGTTTCAGTTCAGTCCAGCTGGAAGATGCCCTAATATCAAGTCTTTTGCAACCTTATAACATGTTTTCTTCCAAGATTGCCCCTTTTTTGTGCCCTTTTTAAACCTCTATGCAACTGAGCAGCTTTCCTGTCTTTGCTGAAGAAATAGATTCCCTCAGCATGACACCACTACCACCATGTTTCACCAGGGGGATGTTTTATTTACTGTTAGTGTTTAGTCATAAAACTTTCAATTGTGGTTTCATCTTTCTTTCATTTATCTGCTTTATCATATACTCGCCTCTCGCCCGGAATGCCAGCTGGAGATGGGTACCAGCACCTCCCGACCCCCCTAAGGAACAAGGGTGTAAGAAAATGGATGGATGGATGGATATACTTGGCTTGTGGCAAAATAGGGTTAGGTATCCCTCACAGCTATCTCTCTCAGCATTCTCAATACAAAGGTACTAAAACGGCATTGTTCCATCCTTAGCAGATTTTCCTCTTACTCTTAATTTTTTCTTCCCTGAATACCACATGTGAGATCAGACAACAATGTTGGATGAGAAGGTCCAGCTTGCAAGTCTGTGGTTTGTCTTGTCAGTCTGAGGTCAGAACTTTTTGCAGACCTGTCCTTCTCCTGACTGATACCTTTGTACCATGTGAGCTGTCTGAGCTAGTGTAACCTCTACTTAATTTGGTGGAAGGTCAGAAATGAGAAATGTCTGAAAAATCTTTTAATAATTTTTTATGATGATTATTATTTGTTCGTTATTTATGGAAGCAGCAACATTATTAGTTTTATCTAACATTGTATTTTTTTTACTTGAATTAAGCGCATTTCATGCCTTTTGTCACATCTTTGGTTCTAAATGAGATGTCAATTTTTTTTTGCAACTCCAAAACTTGACATTCTAAAAGTGGAGTGTACATGTTGCACAAACTAAGATGCCAGTGCTAATCGCTAATATGGATTATTTAATGTAAGGCACCTCAACACCTCAAGGAGAATTGATAATGATACTTTGAATAGTTTCACGCCAAATTCATCCTCACAAATCATTAAACCGAACTTGTCCTTAGAAATGAGTTGCACCCCATCAGTGTGGTGGTGGTGTGTGTGTGTGTGTGTGTGTGTGTGTGTGTGTGTGTGTGTGTGTGTGTGTGTGTGTGTGTGTGTGTGTGTGTG
>CAEGAF010128343.1:0-41594 GCA_903067075.1 Micropoecilia bifurca
AATCAGGTCGTCTGCAGGTCATTTAGCACCACATTCTCCATGAACATGCTGTGCGCGAACGGAGAAGGGTGACCATCATCTGGTCACGCCTCGGCCCAGTCATGGGAGGCTCTCCTCGCCAACTGGAGTCGGACTGTTGTGTTGACATTCTTTATGTCAACAAAGTAGCTTTAGACATTCATCCTGGGTGCTTCGACTAGTGATACCAAGGGACCAGCCCCTATACATTTAAAGCTTGGGGGGGGGAAGAGAGACAGAGATTGTGGTGGCAGCATGTCGGTTGGTCTGTGTTACACAGAAAGCGGTTGGGCACAATATTGTAACACCAACACCGTGAGTGAAACAACGACTGGGGCAGCCTACTATATAAAGTACATGGGGACCTTTTCTGTTTTACTACACATCCACATTTGTAGAGTACGGAACAAATCGCATCCCGTATGGGTTAAATACGGGTCAGATCCATATTGGGACGGTGGCAACCCTAACTGTAGCGTCTATTCTATGCGCCTTGTAATGTGGTGCACCTTAGATATGAAAAAAGTTTTAAAATGGGCCATTCATTGAAAGTGTGCCTTATAATCGGTCCGCCTTATAGTGCGGAAAATAATTTCCTCACACTTCAAAATTATGCACTGCTATGTGTTGGTGGATTTAAAAAAAAACTAACTAAATTATATTTCATTTCGTGGCCATTATGAGATGAAATTACAAAAAAAGTATTCACACCTCTAACAAAAATGTAGGTTTTATTCCCAGGGGTTTCTCCTGTCACTTTGTTTGATGTTTTACAACACTTAATATAATCTACAGGCAAAAATGGGAGTTCAACATTATGAATTTCACCTATTAGAAGAAATATCTAGACTATATGGTGATACATATGTTATGTTCATTTGAATAGCTAGTTCAACAACAGCCCATATGATACTAAGCAAATGTAATGCCTTCAGGCACGACTTGTTTAGTGCTGAATGTGTTCTTACCCCACACACACTTTTAATCCATTCCCTCTCAGAGTTCTGTGACTCTGCTGATTTGGCTGGAGTTGGCAGGACAAGGAGTGTGACATCCTCACGCCGGCATTATTCTTACGACTTCCTGCTATTAGGAGTTCTCCTGCCTTTCCAGCCTCCCAGCCCTTCATGGTGGATGAGAACTGCAGTGCTGCTATGCTCCACTTCAGAGGACTTTGGCATTTCCTCTGCTGGGGTGCGGTGGCAGCTGTTGTTGAGGATGGGGTATAAATGTGGGAGTTTTGTAAGTCCAGTGTGGATTTGTGTGTGTACATGCGTCTGTGTGTCTGTGTGTCTGTGTCTGTGTGTACATATGTGTTAATATGAGCTAATAGGGGATTTCTCCCTCCCACCCCCACACATTTAGTGAGTTTTCTTCTCCAGCGGTGGGAGTCTGATTGTTCAGTTTCCTGTCTTCCTGGCACAGTCTCAACCAGTGGTCTGAGAGTGGGTGACAGGGTGCTGAGTGGTCCAGACAGACACGTCCTCCAAGGGTCCCTTTTGTTCCCACTAAACTATTTACCTCACACACATGTCTTGGAAAACAACTGTAGTTCATATGAGCGACCTATGATGTTTAAACCATCTTTAAGGTTTAAACATCTTAAACCTTAAAGATGTTTAAGGTGTTACATGAAACATCTTACCCTCAACTAAGCTCCAGCTTTGGAGGTTTGTCAAATTGCAGATATTTATTGGGGTATAACAAGGTTTTCATGAATTCAGGAGCAGAGTGTGGTGTTAAAAGGTCAGACATGTGTTTGGAGCATCTGAGTCACACCATGAGCTCTGCACTGCTGATTTGTTGCACCGCACCGACAATATGTTTGCCAAATGCGAGATCCTTCAATTGGCAAGAAAAACTGTTGACCCTTCATGAGTATTTGTGTTCAAGTTGCTCTTAGGACCACGGTTCACTGGAAGATGTTCAAACATGTTGACCTTTGAGACAATGAATTTCAAACTGTCTGAACTTGGCATGCAAGATTTTATCCACTTATCAAGATTCGATCCCGTTTATTTATTGTGCAATGACAAGAGAGGTAATTAGCGGGGAAACTATGCCGTTCAACTGAAGTAAGTCTTTGTGCCAAATCACGCTGGAGAACATTCCTTCGCTTATCAAAACTGGTAACTGCAACACATTCCTCAGATTCTAGTATGACGGGGTTTGACTATAGCTCATGTTTTAACATCGATATTGGGTATTGTTCCAAGTGGCTGCTTTTCAAACAACAAAACCTAGCTGAATAAATTTTTCTGCACAGGTCATTGACAGGTGAGCAGAAGCAGAAGAAGGAAACTGCGTAGTTGTTTGGAGCATCATCCTCAAACTAGGCATTTATCAAAAATAAGGAAGCTCAATGTCCACACTTATCTCGTGAACTCACTTATTTTCCAGGAGACACTTTAGCAGAGCTGACGGTTGAGCTAACTTCAAACTACACAAATATTTTATTGTTTTTTTCCCCTCTGAGTCAAGGCCACCTCAAGCTTTTTACTATCTTGTTAAAATCACATACTTTGGTGTAATTTACTGAAAGGACATATGATTAACCAACATAAAGTAAAAAATCATCTTCAGGTGGAACAAAAAAATTAGACATGGTTTGAAAAAAACTTTTCTTATTATTTTTTTTACTGAAAAGTATAGCATGTTTTTGTATTCCACATCTGTAGGCTCTTTTGCTGAACAGCAAAAACCAAATCAGATTGAATCTAGATTATTTATATGCATTTGTTTGTACAAGTTGCTATAGGTCTGTGACTGGGTCACTGTAAATCATGTAGACAAAGTACACTGAGATGTGGTCACAATTTGCCATTGCATCATTTAATTTTAATTTTGTAGAAAAGGGGTACATGGGAAAGACTTAAAAGAAGTGATTTGAATTACTTATGATACATATTAATCTGTTACATAGGAAATCACAAAGCTGTCAGAAAGAGGCAAATACCACAAAGATGTCACCTTGAAAGACAATTAGGGTCAAGTCAGAGACAGACAGACAGACCTGATAACAGGAAGGGAGCATGACGAACACACAGCCAAGCCAGAAACAAAAACGTGAAGCGACGTCACGCTTATCTTTTGGCTCTGATCTGCACACATTCTGTGAATCTGGAAGTCTTCTCATCAGTCTTCCAGGTGAGGTCAGTGCTCAGCTACGCAGCTTCACAGCAACCTTGAGATATCTCTGGGTATGTGCAAGTAGTCAGCCACACGAGTGTTAGTGTAAATGTGCTACGTTACATTTAAAAGTACATTCGGCAAAATAGGATTTTCCAAATTGGATCCTTCCCCCATTTTTAACTTTCCTTTGGGAATCAATGAAGTTTTTGTGAATCTAATGACATTATAAATAAAGCCATTTGGCTTCCACAAAGTTTCTTTTTTCATGAAATATGACAGGCCTAAACAACTAAAAGCCTATGCAAATTTCAGACTATTAAGACAAAACAATTATTTTCTTCTTTACACTGTAGTGTCACAGTTATAAATGTTTAGATTTGAAAGGCTCAGGTTTGGAGACGTGTGTCCAGGGTTTGTTTATGGAGCAGAACAAAGGGAGGTCTGGATCAACATCAAGCAAATTAATTATAAGGAGACCTGACAACATGAAGGAATGTGCTGCTATTGCATCTGCTGCCCTCCCTCGCGTAGCGTCTTCCGCATGTAGTCCCTAATCTTTTTTCACATTTAGTTACAAACTTTATTGTCTTTTACAGGACTTTTAGGTGAAAGTGGAAAGAAAATTTGTGCTTTTTGTTTTTTATCAAACAAAAATATGAACCTTGCCACTCAGGTCGACTGGAGGTTGACAAATTTAACGACTGTGTTTTTCTGAAAAAAACCCCAGTCACAAGATTAACATCATCTAGCTCTAAATCACTGAACTTTTGGAAACCACTCCCACCACTCCCAAGTGTTAAAGTCTGTGTGTTTTTCTTCCAGGATTGTCCAATATTTAGCTTCATCCATCTTCTCATCACCTTCGACGAGCTTCACCGTCCCGACTGAAGAAAAGCATCCTCACAGCATTGTGCTGCCACCACCGTGTTTCACAAAGGGGATGGTGTTTTTGCTCTATGGTGTTTCTACTGCCTTTTGCCATGCATAGCATTTTGGAAGGTGACTTCTGAAGGAAGATGGTTTCACTGTCTTTTATTTAGGTATAACTTGGGAAATTGGGCTGGATATAAAGGAATAATTTTCTAGTTTTTAACTAGCAAAAATATTTAAAAGCATGTATCAATTTTCCTTCCCACTGCATAAAATATGCCACGTTGTGTTAGTCTTATTATCTAAAATCTTAATAACAGACATTATGTATGGTTAGAGGACTGATGTAATATGTCCTCTATATGTCCAGCTTCAATATGCTGCACATTATGCAGTGTGGCTCTTACAGTTAGTAGCCTGCTGCGGTATTGGTGTGTTTGACCATTTAGACCGTAAACCCCCAAAGACATGAACATGGATTCTTGTAGATCTTCGCTCTAAGATGTTAAGATTGCGACGAATCCTCCGTCAGCTCCTTCAGAGCCACATTTTTCTGCTGATCGACAAAATCCCGACAATGAACGAGCGCTGCACGTCTGTCTACTTTATCTGCTTCTACGGAGAAGGAAAGGAAAGGAAATGGCATCCAGATGTGGTGATGTCAGCTCGTCTCGGCGCTGTGAGCAGGACTTAGGGGTTTTGTGGGAATTTTGAACACAGTCCGCGACTCGGACTTGTTCTGCCGAGAAGGTCAGCGATAAACTGATGGCGGCGACCACGGCACTGGCTGCAGCGGGGATATTTGATTGCCTATTTAACAGGGGAATCAAAGGAAAACGGATGCACGTCACCGTCTAGTAAAGGTCAGGTTGTTAACTTCGGACCAGGGCATTTTCCCAGGAAAACTAGCGTGACTTTAACGGACACGTGTAAAAATAGCGCCTACACTCAAATATTCTTCTGCTCTGTGGCGCTACCTTCCAAAATGACCCTTTGGAAAGTATCAATTATCAGCCACATCACTAAATGTCGTCATTGCAACTTCATCCCCCATGTTGCTGTGTGTGTGTGTGTGTGTGTGTGTGTGTGTGTGTGTGTGTGTGTGTGTGTGTGTGTGTGTGTGTGTGTGTGATCCTTTTATCTGCGTAATTAAAACCTACAACTCCCAGTGTGTTGATCTTTTGGATGCGGGCGTCTATCTTTTTTTTCCTTTGATAATATGTAACACGATAAGATGTCATTTTAAATTAGTAGTTCGAGTTCTGTTATTTTTCTTTCTACGTAGCACGCAGCGGCTGCATGGCTCCTTTTGGCCACAAGGTGGCAAAGCTGCATCAACCTTAGTGTTTCGGCATGTGAAACTTAAAGCTTTAGGGTAGTGATAAATAGGAGGGGAAAAAACTGAATAATTGTGGTTTTAAAAAAGTATTTTGTTTGCCTTTTATTAACACTAGTTTCTGCCATGTGCTTTAGTGGAACCGCAGACATTTATACCTCAGCAGAGAAGCCAGCACAATTATAGGTAAACCAACACACAGACCTTAACTAGATTTAAAGAAAGTCAGCTGAAAATTTGGTTCACACTTCTTCAGCTCTTTCTCTTCCCATGTGCTCTTCAGAGCAAGAGGTACTTTGCTGGAGATAGAAGCAGTTACTCCAACGAGTGTTGGATATTGCCACAGTTTCTTAGTTAAATTTAGATTGAGACTATTCCAACATTTGACCATGTTTTGATCCAAACCATTTTATTCCAGTTCTTGCTGTATGTTTTGTGTGGTCGTCCTGCTAAAATAGTGATAATTTGCATTTTGTGGTTAAAACCAGTGCAAATGTGACGTTTCCAATAGCCAAAGAACCTCAAATACACATTTTAACAGGTTTTTGAATGGATAAAACAGCCCATTGTTAAGCTTCTGAGAGCTCCAGTATGACTGCAAATGAAAGTTTGCAGTAAATCAAGAGCTGAGTCTGGGGAAGAAACCAACAGGTTTAAATTAATTCATCTCATTCTGTCAGAAGATTGTGAACTATTTCAAAACTGGTTCAAGTATAACTTGTTAGATATACTTTCATAAAAGCAACACAATCTTTCTTTCTGTTCTTAAAACTAAAATGGACGCTGATAAAATAAATAGAAAATCACAATTACGACACAAGACATTTTTTAAAAGATTAACAGATTTAATAAAATTCAAGTCAAACATCAAAATACTGAAATGGCAGAAAAAAACATTTTTCTGTATTTCTTTTTTTAATTTTGTACAAATCACAGTGGTTTAAAAATATTACAAAATTTTAGTTTCAAAACTTTTTTTTGCAACAGCAGCAAAAACATTCAGATTATTTTTTTTATCTTTTATGTCAAAGCCCTTAATAACATGTGAGTGTGGTGTGCTCTTTTCTTTTTAACTTTAATAACATAACATAAACACTGACTGTAAATAACACCCATAAGAGTTCATGGAAACAAAAGTGCATAACAATACTATACCATAGATACAATCCACTTACAATTACAGTATTGACCGGGAGTTAATTACAGTAAGTCTGTCAATATAAATGACTTCATACATTCCTACTTACAATCTAACTCAGTTAATACAGTGTGCTGTGTACTTAAAAAGGTGAGACGTTACTTGCAGCTGGAATTGATCAAATTTACAACGTTTTGCCTTACTTTGGATAATCCCCATCTTCATTAAACCACACACATAGCTGTCGCAGCCAATAGTTTTGCCTTTTATCCAGCCTACTGTTAAGCTTCAACTGAAAGGATACTATGTGCGATTGCAATATAAAATGGCAATATAAACAGTGGAAGCAATAATTGGATTTGACTTGGAGAGAGCGAAAAACAGAACCCGGTATCTTAACGCTGATCGAGCTGAGTATATAGAGAGAATACAAAAATTATTGTTAGGCTACACAAGAGAAGGAGCAGGCACCTGGAAGAGTGCAGCAGAAACTGCTAGTTTCCTACTTGTTTCAGCACTCAAGTCACCTGTGGTGTAGCTTTAGCATAGATGACAATACACATTAAACTGGTTAAGCTCTTCAGGTTATCGATTAAAATTACAAGAGTTATTAAATTACTTAACATAACAGGAAGCCAATCATTTATTACCCAAGACGCTTTATCTTAAAAAAGCTACTCTATTTTACATTAATGTGTTGTATATTTCTTGGCTCCACAGACAAACACATGAGCTTAGTTGGCTATTGGTGCATTGCTGTCATTCTGTATAGAACTGAAAGTGAGATTTCACTAAAGGCACAAGAGAGGAGACACCAAAGCAAGCGGATTATTGTGAGGTGTTCTCTACATCACCAGGCCTCACAATTAAGCAGGGACACCAGCCAGAAAAGTAGGAAGAAGTGCTCCAAGGATGAGACACAGAGGGAGAATAAAATAATAATAAAGAAAATAAAATACGATGAAAATACATCCAATATCAAAATGTGAGAACATGTAACTTTGGCTTGTTGGTATCACGTGCTTTTTTTGTATGCAATAAAAAATCCCACATCTTCATCAAGGTATTTAGTAACTGCAATTAAAGCCCCAATAACAAAAGTTCCAGAAAATCAAACGTCTACATATCTGTCACCTAGGAAGCTTTTACTTTGCACATTTCCTTCACCTATACATGAAAACTGTTTAGAAACATTAAATGCTTTTAGCATACTTATTCACTTTAATACCAAAACCATCATTTTTTTAAAAAAATCACAAGATTAACCTTATTTCATTACATTAATAGTAACAGCGTAACAAGGGGATGTCTGTGGCATCAAACAAATCTTCTAAATTAGATTTCAAGCTCATGTCTTTTGATCTCCTCACATTATGCCCTAAAATGCAAATGCTAAATCCTCTAATGCTACATTGAGTTGTCGGACATGTGAATAAAATCACTTACAAAGACAAGAACCTTGATAGGGTTCAGTGCCACAAAGACATTCAAAACACTAAATGTTATTCAGCTTCTCAGAGCGCAACCTTTAAATAAAAATGTTAATAACTTAAGTGGAAATTTCATGCTACAATCAAATAAGATGGTTTAGGACCTATCTTATTTAAAAGAGAAATTCATGCTAACTACAGAAGCACATAGAACACAAATTGCATTTTATAGTCACACCAAAAAAGTCTGGACGTCATGCAAGTTCATTGCACTCCACAAGATGTTGCACCCACCCAGTGCACAGGCCCGCTGGTGCATTTTACAAAGCTTTAGCTTCTCACAGTCAGTGGTTTAGAAGTTATACTGCAGGAGTCAAGCATCCATGTTAACTGGCTACCTTTTAATCGCTTGGTTTATAAAGAACAGCATCCTACTCAAGTTTTGGTACCTCTGCATCAAAAAGACTTTTAATTAATTGATGTAACATAATCATAGTAAATATAAGTAAACTGAATTAATAAGGACAAAAAAATACCACAGTGTGAATAATTACATATAAGAAATTTGAAAACAATATTTTTTTCCTGTAAATCCTACTTTCTAAGTTTTTCTGAGGGTCTGTAAAAAGGATCTTGAACAGATCTTTACCAGGGGTGCCAATAATTGTGGAGGATGCTGTATATCTAGTATTAAGCCATTTCATTAGAAAAACCTTGTCTCAAATTGCTGTTTGATGAAATAAAAAGATCATTTATCTGCATAAATATCATACCCACAGATTTGCAAGGCTCAGGCTGGCTTAAAATTTCTCTCCCTCAAATTTCAAAAAGATAGTGGCAGAGAACCCATAAAAACACCAAAAAAAACCAAACATTTTACAGTTCTGACATTATCATGGAATCCTACCACTACCATGCCAGTTACTGCAGAACCAGCCTGCAGATCGGATCATAAGGCACAAGGACACAAGATCTGTTTAGTGATTCTGTGGGGAAATAAAATTCCTTTTTTTAATTTCCTACAGAACTGCAGTGGTGTAACTTCAAAAGTTGACGGACTCATTCCACGGCGTGTGGAAAGCGACTGACGCTGATTCAGGCTTGCTCACTTTTACTCAGCTTCCTCGTTCTCACACTAAATCAGCTCAGTTCTCACTCGGGCCAAGTGAGAACCTATGCGGCTTCTATTCTGGTAGTTGAAAATTGCTTTGCACATCTCCTGTGGAATAACAGCATAATGTACCACATGCCTCACACAATCTACCCATCTCAGAGAGTTTGCCTGGGTAAAGCTGTGGGGCGCAAACCCACAAATAGAAAACGTGCTAATAAAAACTCACAGCTGCAACTTTTTTTTTTTTTGGTCTTTCCACATTCAAATGAAAGCCCAAAGAAATTAGCACCCTAAATGAGAAAAGCCTATTTGCTCAAACTGGTGAAACAACAACAAAAATGAATCTAAAGAAATGCCCAATTTATGTGTTCGCTAGAAAGAAGGAATACATCACATTGGTTTAGAATATAAAAGCAGCAAAAGACATCCCAGGATTTAGAGCAAACCTCAACCTCTAAAATCTTTTATCAGCTTATTACAGACTCTGTAGATAGAAAAAAACCAAAATCAAGTTCAGAAAATGTAAATACTATTCTAAAGTTCCTCTAAGTTCTGCACAAATAAATAAACCATCAGACAGTCCTCTAAACTATGTGTGTCTCTGTGTTCATGTGGACACTGTTTTCAGCACCAATGTTTAATCCTAGCAGAGAACGGAAGGCAATGTTTTAAATGGACCATCTTTAGTCCTTACAACCAAAGCCAGCCCATTTAGTAGGGTGGGTGTTTCTGCATAACCCTTTAAAGGTTGTTCTCACAAATAGTCGCTGAGTAATGGCAGTTAATTATCCAGATTTATCTGCCAAAATATTATATGTAAATAAGTAAAGAATACTGAAGTTAAATTACGATTGTTAACATAACTAGAGTTGCGCATATCAAGTTTTGTTCTGGGTAATTTAAACTTTGTTTTTTTAGGTCTGACCTGCCAATTTCAAAAGTCATCATGAATAAGAAGTTTTAAGCGGGTTAGTTTGCTTACCCCTTGGGCCGGCTCTACTTGTAACAAGCATCTATTACTGCCTTCTGCTTCTAAAACTTGTTCTAGTTTCTACTACAGCCCCTCCCAAGTTAGAAAATGTAAATAAACAAGAATAAAGGAAGAATTACACCTTTGGTATTCAGAATCAGCTGAAAACCCTTTTAAGTATCCATTATTTAAATCCACTAGTGAAGTAGTGTGTGTACTTTTGTAACACTCTGCAAGGAGAAATTAATATATTTGATAAATACAATAAAACATCTACTATGGAAGTGAGAGGACCCTGAGCAGTGCGACCCCTGGTGGTGTACGGGTGTAAAGGCTTGCTCCAATGGTTCAATGCACCTTAGTGGCTGAGGACATTTAATGCTGTATTAAATTTCCCCTTCATGACAGAGGTATTAAGTAAGGCTAGCCCTTTAAACAAATACATCAATGCTATAAAGTGGCTCCATGTCAGTCTCCATGAACATTTTGAAAATAAGTGTTGAGTGCAGAAAGATGGTGTGCAGGGTTACATGACAAAAGAGATATGAGGACTGACTGGTAGATAATTTATGTCTATTTTCTCAACTCTCTATCAAGTTGAGAATACAACAGAACGATTGCATTTGTGGTTGCAGTGGTGATTTCTGACTTTGAGGTTTCTGCTCTTTTACCCTACTAATAGCCTCCCAAATGTCCCCAAAATGCACATTAAGTGATTAAAAGATAAGTAGTAAAGAGCTAATTGTCAGTATTAGTTCCTGCATCTACTGCTGGTTTCACAGGGTGAAATGTGGAGATGCATCTGCGTGTGCTAGCAAACAGTCTGTATAAGAGGTGAAGGCAAACGTAGACTCCCCCACTCGCCAAAGGGAGCTGCAGTGTCAAATGTGTAAAAGTTATTAAGGTCGATGTGAAGGTCGAAGACTGAGAAAACAGAGAGAAAAGAGAGCCCTTGCTTCCAGTTCCCAACACTCCAAGGCAATCGGGTGCTAGTAGAGGGAGAAAAAGCATTTACGTACAGGAGGAAGGGTTGCTCTGCACCGCCGTTGTCCTTTTAGAGATCACTGCATCTCAACTTGGAAGCATCACTAAAATCCATACATACACTCGCACATTCAAGCAAATACCCCTTTCTGTTGAGTCCCGATCCGTCCCACCACCAAAACACAGTCGTGTGGCGACCCACTCCCACCAAGAGGCACATACACTCCTCCCGAGCATGCAGACATTCAGGAATATTAGCACTGAGAGTTATTTCTCCACAGATAGAGGGATCACAACCATTCTCCTCCGTCTTTGCTAATCCGTGGGTTAGCGTCCGCCGAGGGGAAGATCCAAGAGCTAGATGTGGAAAACCCCTTAGGAGACGTGTGGAGAGGAAGACGGGTGTCTCCAGAAGCACCAGCCCCGTTTGGTGTGCTGCTTGCGCAGGATCTCTTCCTCGTGTTCACGCTCCTTTTGAGAACGCAGGTAGCGGTCTTCCTCCTTCAAGAACCATACGGGAGGCCAACGCTGCTTCTCAAAGTGCCTCTGGTTTTCTGCGAGAAAGAATGCAAATTTGTTCTCAACAAATGCTGTTGGTGCAAATATCATTTGTTGCTGATTTAAAGTAACAGGCTAATGAAATTCCAGAATGTAGAGAAATTGCATTCTATATTTTGGTTGAAACTAAAATTGCAGAATTACAGAAAGGTAGAGAAATTGACTTTAGAGAGGAAGGCAACCAGGGACAGGAGGGCAAGTTGACTGCAACGTACCTGGAGACATAGCCTTCATGTCTTTGGGAAACTTGCGGCAGATGCTATTATAATTGGTGCAGATGTGATGAAGACACCAAGCAGAAAGCTGTTTGGCATTGTGGAACTGTGACAAGAAAAGAAAGAGAAAGTATTACTGCTCAAAAGAAATAAAAAATGAATGTATGTCTGTATGAAATGAATACAAACTGGTTCACCATGACCGAAAACTATTGTCTACATATATGCACTTTTAAGTCAAAACACACCTGTGAAACTTCAAGGTAAGCTAGCACCTGTCCATCAATGTCCACTCCTTTCACTGCCAGTTGCAGTAGCTCATCCACAGCATGCTGCTCTGAAGAGGCAAAAAATTAAAGAGAATAAAGTATTTTCTATTTGCATGCACCAAGTTATTCTGTAATCCTTTGTTTTAAACTACATAGAGATAAAGGTTTTCATTATTCTTAAAAGTTATAAAATAACAGTCTACAAATGTGAATCTTAACAATAAAACAATGTTCAGTTGCATCCAGTTGGTAGGGGACAAAGAAGAGAGTGAAGTTTAGACTCCGCTGTGTTTACAGCACCTCACACAGTAATGCTTACCAGTGAGAGCAACGAGTCGTGGCAAACACAGACGGTTGGCCAGAACTACTAGTTCCATGGGCTCCAATCCAGGACACGGTGTCAGGAGACCACAGTACAGGAACTCAAGCACTCCACGCATACATGCTGTACTGGTGTTAGGAATCGATACCTATAATGAAATAGCAGAAGATGGGGGACAACTGTAACATTCTGTACATTAATGCAATTGCGCCCAATGCAAATACAATGCAATAAATAGAAAATATGAAGTGCTGCAAAAAAAAAGGTCACAATGGTTCTCAGTCCTTGTGGTGCATGTTTGTTCATTATATACTATGCGGTCCTCTGAAAAGGATCTATTGTCACAGTTTCATTACATTACATGTAACCAATTCGTCGTTCAGCATGCTGTGGTCTCTCATCCCATAGAAAGGTAGCCTCTATAGTTTAAAGCTCTAGCTAAGCAACCGGATGCATTAATGAATGGACTCAGACGTAGTGACATATTCGAATACGAGCTGTAATCTATACAAATGGTGTTTTATTTTCAGAATTCCACCATTATTAGTTTACTACATGCTAAATTTAAAAATATTCATGGAAAGACTAAAGCGCAGAATTATTACATGTTAATACGAAGACGTCAAGCAAACATCTGTGATGACCTACAGATGCAAAGTAACAAAACGACAACTAAAAAAACCAGGTAAAATTATGCGAACCAACAAAGAAATAAATGTGATAATAATAACTGGCACGATGACTCTGCAGATGGCTGCCTTGGTACTTGGCTGACTCTCATTATTGTTCTTGGGGATTTTTAATAGCACAAACCTCTCAAATGAACTACCCAAAAGAGACAAACACACTGAACCGCTGCTACAAAGTCTTCAAAGCAGCAAACAGTGCAGTTTGTCACCCAGCTTTAGGATCCTCCGATCACTATCTACTTCATCTTATTGTAATCTACAGGCAAAAACTGAAAACCTCTGTCTGTGGTTAGGACTTTAAGGAAGTGGACTGAGGAGTCAAAGCAGATGTTACAGCCTTGTTTTGACTGTGAAGACTGCACTAGTTTTACAGCTTCAGCTACTGACCTAAATGAACTTACTAAAACTGTGACATACATCCGTATTTGTAAGTTTAAATGTGTCGACCCAATAATATGAACGCCTTGCACTTTCCAATGAAAAGCATTAATTAGTCTGTAGTTTAAGCAAAGAGACAAACAGCTGATTTGTCATTTAAAAGAAGATTGTTTTAATTTGGGGTTTTGAGGATGAATATGAAGAGTTCAGTTCATGAAGCTTTCACCATTTCTAGTTACTCATGTGACAACATATTCGCAACGCATTGACCCCCTTTTGTTCAGCACTGAAAACAGAGTTATTTTGAGTGTCTGGGTTGAGAAACTACTCTGTGTAACCATGTCTTAACTTCTGCTTCTATATTTTAAAGCATATTTTTTTATGGTTTAAAGCTTCAACAGAGAGGATGCATTCTAATTGTTACTTCTGCCTGATACTGATGTATTACGTTTTGTGGGGAGACTCGTTCTAATTTTAAAGATTATGTTTTTAGCATCACAACATGAGTAACGGCAATTAGACTATAACATTAACCTCTAAAGTAATTATTCATGCTCCTTTAAAGTTTACATTTAAACAGAATTTAATTCAACTAAGAAGGTCCACTAAAAAACTTGTCTGTTTTTGTCTTCCTACTAGTCTAAACGGTTGCATGTCAACAAATATTCTACAAATGGAAAATGATTTATGGTATTCTGGAAATTCTTTTAATTCCTGACCATCTATTTGCATGTTTCCGTTGATATTTTGCATATTTATCTTTGGTCTTCAAGGCTTCCTTCCAATCACGATAAGCTTAACTTCTCCTGCAGATTCTCTATCAAACTCAAGACAAGACTCTGACAGGGCCCCTCTAAAACATTAGTATTACCAATATTATTATTAACAATCATTTTAACATTAAATCATAATTTGCTTGACAGTAAAGTCCATGACTCCACATAGTAAAATACATATCTAAAAATACACATATATAATTTACTTATTATTAAGCAAACTTTTTAAATATAGTTTCCATTATAATTTTAAACTTTAACAAAATTATTTAAAAGTGTTTGAAATTTATGTGCAGTTATTCTGAAGACATGAATTCTTGTAACCTGTACTGGCAGTCTTTGAAAAGAGATTATGAGTTCTTGTTGCGTAACACAGTCAAAAGAAATTCAACTTAAAGACAGACCTCAACTTCCTCCTCAAAGGTTAGGTCAGGTCAGGCACATATGCCTTACCAGAAGCTGCGCCTAAGGTATAAGGTATAAGGTAGCAAATCCTGAGAAATATTGGTGTCAGTGAAAATACTCTTCAAAGACGTATTAAGAGAAACAGCCTATTTAAGCTTTCATTGTTCTCAATGTTTCACTTCACGCAGAAAACAGCAAACATAAACAACATTAAACTCTCAGACCATCACATAAAAACAAAGGCCATGACACCAATTTGTCTGTGGTTTTTACTGAGGTAAAGATACCTTCTGAGAATAGAAACAGGAAGTCGGAAATACTGCTATGCACGTCTTCTCACCCTGGTGAAACAGATTTTCACGAAGGCATGCAGCTCAGTTTAATTTAAGGTAAAAGATAAAAATCGGAAGTCTTTTGTCAGACAAAAACTAACCACAGCACTAAATTGTGTGTAAATGCATTTACTCATAAGTTCTTATCTCTGGACATTACGTGTCTAAGTCATCGAGAGATGTGGTTATTTGTAGACCTTTAACACCACTCAGGAGTGAAACAAAGATTAGTAGGTCAATCTGATAGAGAACCATCTGTGTGGTTTAGGTAATCAAAACTATTAACCTAATCCCAATAACTCCTTAACCTTTACCACGTTATCAGATGTTGCAAGCTATGTACTATACCTCTGTGTGAGCTAAGCCATGTTTCAAATACAGCAACCTTTTCCATGAGTGAAAGAGGTTTTCTGAGGCTCTTACTTGTCAATCTGTAACAATAACCTGGTAATAAATAATTACCAGAATAGGTTTTAAAAGGCCCTCACCTTGTTATTGACTGAAGCTACATAGAGGGTGCTAATTATTTCCTATTGGTTGAATAGGTCTAAGGTTTATGTTTCGGATAAGTGTAACTGATTGAAATTTTTCATTGGTTGTTCAGGGTAACATAATGTCAATAGAACCTTTTCTTTATAAAGGCCGTTCTTCCTTTCCTGTTTAGTCAATTTTTCAGGATTTAGGATTGAGACATCTAGTTACATTCAATTCCGAAACTGAAAGTACTCATATTTCCAAAGTCTGTATTGACTGGACAATCTCACCTCCTCGATGTAGCTTTCCATGAAGGAGCCACGGAACATGGCGGCCATCCAGTCACAGCTGGATATGAGCAGGGGCTTGTGGGCCGGGAGGCAGCCGTCATCCAGCCGGAACACAACATCTGAAACCGGGGTGGGAAAAGAGCGTTCATCTCGTGGAATGCCACAGAAGCCCAAACTACAGAAAGGAAAAGACAGACGAGGCGGACGTCCAGACACGCACACACAGGCAGCAAGAGGACCAGACAGACACACAGAGAGACATGGACACAGGTAGACAGACAGAAAGATAAATTGACAGGGAGACGCAACAGGTCTCCACTCATTGTATGGGAAGGAAAGCAAGAACACTGAAGAAGTCTGGTAAAGAGAGGGCTGTGTTGTCCCAAAAAATCAGCTACATTCTTATTAATTTAATCAAAACTCATATGAGTTTTATGGGAACAATAATCGCTATGATCAGAAACAGAACAATGACAGCACAGAGAGACGAAAGTAAAGTTTTGTTCAGAGAAGGCAAAGACAACACTAAAAGGAGACAACGCAAAACAAATAAGAAAGTGTATGAGGTAGAGTGAACACAAGATAAGCAGAGTGACACAACACTCAGTCATCAAGTCAAATGATGACTATGAAGGAATCAATCAAAGAGACAGATGGAACATGGGGGGCATCACATCTAGAATGATAAATGCTACACAAAAGCAATTGCAGCATTGAGTGGCTGATGTGGTTTACCAGCAAAAGTCCCTTTATTGAGGCACTCTTTGATTCGATTGGCTCTGCGGACGTGGAAGGCCTTTGTGATCTCCTGGTTCATGAAACTTTCTCTGTTCAAAACGTTGGCCACCATCATCCGAAGGTCGAACACCTCAAGCAGCTCTGCAATGGTGGCCACCTGCATCAGATCGCCTCGACTCTCGTCCAGGCTGCCTGTGTAGAGGTACTGAAGCACTGCCTGGAAATGCAGCAAACCCAGAGGTCAGACACACCGAAAACTTAAAGAGCATTTAATGCACAGTGCAGAGCATTCAGTGAAAGTCTTGTTTAAAAAAACAACATACATTTCTGCTGTTTTTGCTAGTTTTGTCCTAGCTAGGTTTTCCCAGTAAAAAATAAGAAGATGTTTCTATCAGACAGAGATAAGCCAAATGAATGCAAAGTGCAGAGTTCAAACAATGATTTCATTTCATTTCATGACAAAAATGGAAAAAAGTTATTAAACTAACCCTATGTGAAAAATTACTTCTTTTAGCTAAATCATGTATTAACCTTTATTTACCGCTAGGAATGTAAACAATTTAGAATAACCTTAAATGGTTCCTCCTGAATAAGTGAATCCATAGCAACCACAGTCATCAGACGAGGTCGTCCAGTCATGGGATCATCAACATGCTCCAGACACACACTGAGAAACCCCCTTCCCCATCCAGAGAGGGCTCGACCTGTCCCCATTGCTCCCATCGAGTACTGGGCTCGAGAGGGGAGTGCATTATCACTCTGGGAAGTCCTCAAAGACCCCTGCTGGAGCAGCTGAGGTCGGTTCAGGCCCCGCACTCCTCCATCTATTCCATCTTTATCAATGTCCAGGCTCTTGGTCCGCCCAGCTTGCTCTTTGGCTCCTCTTCTGCTCTGCTCATCTTCCTCCCCACTCTCTGTGTTTTCCTTGCCCTCCTGTTCCTCTCCCATCGCCCCAAAACTCGACCCACCAAGATCGAGCGTGAAAAGGTCGTAGAACTTGGAGCAGGACGTAGCCAGGTAAACTTTGTGCGCAAAGACACGAGTGGAGCCCCCTTGCAAAAGGAAAAGAACATCTGCGCAAAGAGGATGACAGAAAAGGGAGTCAGGGCCTTCGCCGTCTGTGGCCGGTGGGTCGGGGATGCCCACTATGGGGCGTGGTGGTCGAGGAGGTAGGAAGGGTGCCTGGAGAAGGGGTCTCTGGACCTTTTTCAGGTGGGACTTCCAGAATTGCAGGTGCCGACGGGAAATGAGGGCTGCACGGATGGCGTTGTCAAACACATCTTTGACTCCGAACTGGGCGACGATGCTCGTCTCATAGTAAGGAATCCCAAGTTCTTTTGCCACCTCGTGGCCTCTCTCTGGAGGGAGGATGTCTGTTGGTTTGATGGGCCTGTGAGTCAAACAGGAAAACGTTCAATCAACAGGTAGGGCAAGATTATATATTAACAACAACGACCATTCATGCAAAGATAAGCAAGCTACATGGAGCGCACACCTCACTTCTGAAACAAAACCACTGAGTGACGTCAATACAGTGATGTAATAGCAGTTTTTATGGATGGCTGTATTTCCAACAACTTTTGGACTGTTGATATTCTTCTCTTATCATATCAACTAAGCTCTATTGGTCCTACACTGGCAATTCTTTTCATATGATTTGGCTTCTTGCCAGTTATTTGTGTTACACCAAGTCTCAAAAGTGTTCACATTCTTATTTAAATGTTTTTGTGATACAATTGATAAATTAATCTAATTTATCGATTGCATTCATTGTTAAATCATTTAATATAATTTCAACATACAATGTAACATTTATCCTGTAAAATATACTGTACATTGTCATCAAATGTACATCAAATGTACATTATCTCAAACTAAAGGAGAAGTATTATTTTCAACAGGTTTGTTACTTGAAAAAAGGCCTATTTTTTGCACCATAAGACATATCTTACAATTTGCATGCAAGGTAGTAAAGCAACATTCTTGCGGGTTGTGTCTCAGAAAGAATGTTAATGCTTAATGAGGAATGAATCTCACTTTGCTAACGGCCGTCTTGCACGGTTAACTGCATCCAGGTCAGCGTAGCGCAGATCCAGCTGGCAGCCGACCAGGATGATGGGTGTTCGGGGACAAAAGTGCTTGATCTCCGGAAACCACATGGTGCGAACATGGCGCAGGGAGTTGGGATTAGCCAGAGAGAAGCAGAGTACCACTACATCAGACCTACAGGGAAGGATGAGAGAGAAAAAACTTCATTTTATGCACGAACAAAATAACAAACGTCAGAGACAAAGGTGGGCTGAGGTGCTCCGTCAGGGAATGTCAGTCAAGACAGGGCATTTGGGCTTTGATGGATATATGGGAACAGAAAAGGAAGAAATAAAAAAAAGCTACTGCTGACTCATGCAACATGATGTCAGCTTGCATTAAAACTTGTGCAAAGTGCATAAGGAGGAAGCTTGTTCAGCTTCTGCAAGGCATCAATGGTGCAGGAAGCTTATGTGAGAACTAGGAGGTGTGTGGCGGATGGTGGAGAGGTTCATAAGAGGAGTCTAGACCTTGCAACCATTTGTGTGGCTTGAGCCTCTTTCTTTCTTTCTTTTGTGTAAATCTCCAAAAGGCCTTGAAAGCAACAAGAAAAATGAGTCTAAAAATAGTTCTGGATTTAAACTCTCACACAGATCCACCCGATTTGTCTGAGCAAGCAGATCACCGCATTTAGCAGGAGATCTCTAATCCTCACAAGACGGTGCATGTCTGTCTACTTCCAGGTAATGTCAAGGGTGGATCATTAACTCTTGGTGAAAAGGCAAAAAAAAAAAACTCCTCACCCTCTGCACCAATGCATGGGACAAGACTTTAGCCTCAGCAGCAAAACAATACTCAGACTTATGTAACTTGTGCTACATTCATCATCATTTGTGGCTTGAGGACAATCATATGACTATATTGCAGTTTTTGACATTTGCCAGGAATCCAGTACTTGTCAGAGGAAGTGAGGTAAATCATCAACTGAACTTGAGAGCAACATTATAAAACAGTAAAATATGCCTCATTTCCTTGGGAAAAATACCTACATGTCAGGATTTATGGAGTGTTTAATGAGACAACAAAGGATGTGCTGTTGAACAAATGTGGTTTTATTGTTGTTTAACAATTTTGGAAAATTCTTGGAGAGTTTACAGATTAATCTGATTGACCACATAGATGAAAGGAACCTGATGTCCCACTGCTAAGCTCACATGGCCCCTGTAGACTTAAGAAGTAATCAGCTGGGATATTTTTACTGTTCTGATTCCACAGTCCTCTTTATTTGTCAGATAATCTCTGAAAAGCTCCCAAGGACATAATATAACAGAGCAGGCAATTAAATCACAATGCGCACACACAGTCAAGCAAGCTCCCATTAGCACTATATCAAAGGATTATTACTACATCTTAGCCAGGTGCACACGAAGCAGCTCACGCAATTGTACATATATAGATTTATGTTTCAGCATACAGTCTACTTTGTCTAGCTTAACAATATTTGCCAATATTTGAAGACATTTTCCAAATCTATCCGAGGAATTCCCTCATCCGAAGCCTCATGAACTCTGGTGAAACAATGCTCAAGTTATTCTTGTCTTGATTAAGACATATTCTTAGACTGAAAATTATGCTGAAAACTAAAATGTCATATGTGGAGACCTGGGAATTTTCAGTCTAAACACACTTGTATTTAAAACTGTTCATAATTTGATGCAGCTTCATGTAAACTCAGCCTAAAACTAAGCCTAGAGCATAATCCTGCCACCACCACATTTAAGTGTGGCTCCATTGGACCACACTGATGCATTTTATAAGCTAAGACCGTTTTAAAAGGTCTTAGCTTATAAAATGTAGATTTCAGATTGTATTGTTACAACAAGGCTCTTTGTTGTCTCTCTCTGACCAGTTTAGGTCTTTAAAGATTATTATAGAGAAAGATCCAGTTTTAGTAATGTCACTCATATTCCATATGTTTTCAAGAGTTGATGAGTGCCTTTAGAATATCATGATACATCTCCAATATTATCATTTTTTTTTATTGACAAATAACTTTATACAGTAAGATCTTTTAGATCTTTTGTGGCCTCTCTGCCAACTGTAGCTTAAGGTGAATTGTGCAAGTCAAAAAATGCCACAAAAATAAACTAGGACAGCTGAACTTTATTTGTTGTTTATCACTTTCTCTGTAAGTGAAAAACCTAAACCAGGTGTGTTTTTAAGAAGATTAAATGCAGAAGTTTATAACAGGCTTGCTTGAAATGATCTATCCTGATCTCCTTATTGTAAGACAATTAGCTGCAATGATGAATTGCAAAAAAAATGGGTGGGAGGAAGGCTGACTCAAATTACATTAGGCTTAATCTATTTTCCAGTAGCTACTCGTTTTCCTGAACTCCTTCTAACAAGACATGTGACTGTGTGATGTTCTAAGTTTTATGTCAACAAAAACCTAGCCAGGTGTGAGGAGGGTCAAAGAGCAGCTACATACCAACCGTATGGAGAGGTTAGACTTATTAACGAAGGAGTACGGATAGTAAGCACACAGGACAGGGAGTTGCAAGGTTGGCTCAGATAAACAGGGAGACAGAGATGGGAACAAAAAAAGGACGATGGTTAAGGAAGAATGCTTGATGTTGTTTTAATGCTGGGATAAAACCAGCTGAGCAGGCACTGTGTTTCTAATCAGCTGACTCCAGGCTCACAGGGTGAATAGACGTGCACACACACAGGCAAGCGCAAACAAACATACACACACACAAAAACAGTAGCAGATCCCCAGGCGAATGTACAGACATTTAAACAGTGGGTAAACACAACAAAGGGGTAAAAATGTGAACCTTAAACTAACCTCCATGCGGCTGACAAAAGCATAAATGAAGTCTGTCATGTACAAACCCTTTACATAAAGGGAAACAAGGTGACACCTTATGCAAAGTCCCTCCAACCAACCTTGACACATCCTACTTAAATTTATGAGAAAATTGTGGGGTTTTTGTGTTGATTGGTGAACGGACCTATGATATGAAACTGTATGCAAGAACAAATATCTTAAATGAAACCAAGTTACTTTCTGGAAAAAGGTCAATTTTTTTCTCTACAGTGTACTAACTAAAAAGAGTTAAAAGTTATATAAGGTGTATTATCAAGTTTTTCTAATGTTTGGAGCTTTTGTGGTTAAAACATGGTGACTTTTCTGTGATATGTGGCATTTCCTGATTGCATTTTAGCAATAAATCCTACTGCATTTCATGCCAATACAGCAGCTTTGACAAGAGAACGACAAACAAGACGATGCAGGGATCATCCAATCATCTCCTGTGGAGGAAAGATGTAACAGCTTGATAGGGATGTAAAATGCAAAAGAGAAAAAACTGTCGGATTACACAACAAATATGTAAGCAGTTTTTTTCAATAAATTGGAATATTACTGAAAATGAAAATGTTTAAATTCCCAGAACTCAAATGTAAGTTTCCCACAATTGTGTTTTCCATTTAACATCCTTTTCTGACCGACCCTCTGCTAAATTCCATTTTTGTCCACAAAATTGCATGTCATAATCAAATAAATAGAAATATGCACATTCTTAATGCATGTGAGAAAACAGAATGTAAATTTTTATACTAAAATAAAAACTATTTGTTGATGTTCTGTTTTGAGATTTACTTGCATGTTTGTATATCATTTTTTGATTATGAGAAGTATGTTAAATTCTAATCAGACGTTTCTAACTTCCAGATCTAGTCAAATACATTTTATTAGATCCATCCGGCAGTGAATGTTTAAATAAAACAATATTTAAAAAAAACAAAAAAACAAGACATTTCTATCTTATGTGTCTCTTAGCTACATTGAAATATTTCCTGGTAATTAATCTTGTAATCCAGCATCAGATGTGTTATTAGGTCAATACGTTCAGGCTGGTGGACAGCTTAAGGCTTGGCATTCATGTGCACTCTCACCTGCCATAGGCAAATCGCCTGTCTTTGTGATGATCCCCAAATGTGTCCCAAAGCCTCAGGGACACACTGACCTCATCCACCACATCCCGAGATCTCTCCAGCACCTACAATGTAGATATGTCATTGTAATCAGATCAAACATTTTACATTTATTTGCAAGATTTGTGTTTTCGTGGGATTAAAGAACAATTAGTTAACTGGCTTTAAAAGAAACAACCCCAGGATTAAGCTACATGACGTACAGTGGCATTTAAATGTTTTATGTAGCAAAAAAGAAAAAAAAGAAAGAGAATTAGTTGCAGGAAAATGCTAGAAGGGTTTGTCTATTTGTGGCTTCTTTTCTACAAAGTGTGTTTCTGTGTGTGTGTTTGTGCGCGAGTGCGTATGTGTGTATGTGTGCCCACCTCCTGGCATACTCGGTACTGGTCGATGGCCCAGACGGTTGGCACGTGGGTGGCAAGCAGCTGATACTGTGTGAGTGTGGCATTGCAGGCCCGGGCACAGATTAGCCTGGTCTTGCCTACTGCATTGTCCCCCACCACCACACATTTAATGGTTTCCACATTGGGCCGCTCATAGTCTGTGTCTATATCCATGGAGAGGGCCCTAGGGAACATGAAAACAGGAGAGCAAAAAAGGGAGAAAACGGGTTAATTAAATATGCATGGAAAATGAATGTCGAGTTTGAGAAGGTATCACAAATGGAGTGACGATGCATTTTTTTAAGTGACGGCAAGGGGCACTGGGAGCCGTAACTCTCACCCTAGTACCAACCAAGGGAATGCATAGTTGAAGCTCCCAGTGCTCTATTGTCCACTGTATAGAGATCTCTGCCAAACCCCACAACAGAACACATGGTTCCCAGTCACAGACTGAGTAACAGAGACCACAGAGAGCTATTTCTGTACCAACACAAAGAGAGAGAGAGATGGATGAACAGACAAAGAGAGACTTCCCTGGAGGTCACTGTCCTCAGCTTCCCTTGCGCCATCTGCACCCAGTTTGCCACCCTTTGGATATGCTAGGAGGACTTTCACTTTAGTCTAAGCACATTGTTAGAATATCTAACTTTGCCTAACAAAATACAAGGCTACAGATGTCTGTTTCTTATCTTAAGCGGTCAAGGTCCTTAGCAATAAAAGCATGGCAATTTTGAAAACTAATAGTTGCTCTCAAAGTTGCTAAATACGAATTGAGAAACTCCGATCCACAGCAAATTCTTGATGTTAGGAACCACTAGTTGCGTTTTACAAAGTTCAAAACAAAGTGCTAAGATTTCTAAAGAACCACTTTCTCTATAAATGTGTTTGCATTCAACTAGCTAGAACCACAGTGACAAATGGTACGAGCTAATAATTAACAAGTCATACGAAAATTAGGAGGAAAAATACCTACTACTAGGCTTTATCCTAAAGAATATAGACAAATTAAAACATACTCATGAGCAAGATGTGAATTTACTGGAGATCAGTATTTTTAACTAGAGTCAGATAAATGTATAGAAATTAATGACTTAAATAAATGATGCAATCTATGATTAGTATGCATATCTAAAAAAAATTGATATTGTGTAAAAATGCAATATTTCTTGCCAGTCATCTCAGAAAGTTAAACGGTCATTTTATAGAGATTCATTTCACAAGGCAAAATATTTTAAGCTTTTATTTTAGCTATTTCATTTTCATTATTATTATTTGCCACTTTAATTATTACAGCTTCCAGGTACAGAAAACCCAAAATTTAGTTTCTCCGAAACTGAGACAAAAAGACAAAACAAAAATGTGTTACAGGAAACATGGAGGAACTGCACAGGATTAATGAACGGAGTCAAATCTGCCCAGGGCTGACCGGTTAAAGACAGTCTGGTTAATCTTTTGTTTGCTAAAGATTAAGTCAAATAAAAGAAAACAAAATAATAAATCTTTAACAAAATGGGGAAAAAGGTGTTCTAACACTTTTTGTTCTTTCCTCAAAAAAGTGTCCCAGTTACTGATGTATTGAAGGGTAAAAGGAAAAAAACTAATTGTAAATACATGAGCGACTACCTGGCAGCTTAACTTCAGCCCAAGGAGGAAGCAGTTATGTACAGCTCGGCCGACTTCCTCTTTTAAACTGAACAAATGCCGTGAAGAGCTTATCAAAATCCCCTTAACATTAAACAGCTTACTAACATTTCTAACATGTCCAAACACTCACTAATACTGCCCATTTAAAGACTTCCTGAAGGAAGACACTTGATGACTGCCAAAAAAAAAAACAGAAAAAGAAAAAGAAAAACGTCACCCCACAAACACATTCAAAGTCTGCAGTCATCTAGTCAGCCCATCCGTCATTGCAAGTCGTTCCAAGAGCCACAGCGGGACCCCATAAATAGAGCAACTGAAACATTCATAAAGGCCTTTGCTTGTTATTACATTGATGCAGATGCCAGCACAATCCCTCAGTCCAGCCCAGCAGAGACAGACACCAATAGCTAAAAATGGCCACTACTCATCAGACATGTGAACCATGTGTCCTGCTATCCAGGCATGACCTGGTATTCTAGCATGAAATGTATTTCAATTCTATCTGCAAAAGTCGGTCTTGCTCTTTTTACTTAAAGACCTGAAAACTCTCCATGTTAACACTTGAGGTATATTTGGGCTGACAGACTTCCTTCCAAGGGGTGTCAAATCACCTCCACCAGGAAGTGAAGATATCACACATATCTATCTGGAAAGGAGGGAAAGAGTTAATGAAAGGCGTGCTTTCAGGCGTGTTGCCTTAATATGACTTAGGGAGTTATAAATATCCCCTTTCCTTTGGCACCTGTGTGGCTGTGACACATTTGGAGGCACGTAGTACAGGGAGACAGAAAAGGCAATAAAAGAGAAGCGCAACCTTGCAGTTATCTAACAGCAGCCTGCCAAATGTTGAAGGCAGCTGCCACGGCAGCATTTCTCTCTGTGTTACGGGAAAAGATGAGCTGGACAACCAGTTGTGAAAGCAACAAGTGTGCAAGTGCTTCTGTGTTGTTCCCATGATTCAAAGGACACTTGAGACTGGAGGAAAAATATTGCTGGCTCTGGAACACAGCAGGAGAAGGGATGTTTATCACGGCTAGATCCTTGTGCTTTCTGTGTGACAGTAGATAAGCCGAGAAAATTGCTGAAAATAAAAGACAGGAAAAGAATAATTAATCTCTCCACAAGAGAGAGGGAGCAGCCCTAGAGTCACTAAGTCATGCCAACGGGGATCAAAAGAGCAAGACCAGCAATAACCAAGGTTGCACAAGGGAACAAATCAGAGCTTTTACTGCTGATGAGTCTCTCTTCTTTGTAAAGCGCAATTCTTCCATGTACAGTCACAACTGAAAAAAAAAGAATGAAAGATGTGACATGAGAGTATAGTCTATAACCCTTTACTACTATCCTTTTGAGCCTGGAAGTCAACACAGGCTTGCATATGAGAGTGCGTGTGCTCGAGTGTGCTGATGAGCTTAGGGCCATGTATGAAGTGATGTAACCAGAAGGGGTGGTGAGGGGGGGGGAGGGGTGATGTGATACAAACACTATCTCCAGGGGAATTAAGAGATCCTATCAGTCAACCACATCTGCGACCGCACATTAGGCCAAAAACATTCAGCCATGCATTAAGTCAACATATAAAACCAAACTTGTAGTCCTCCGTGTTTGAACAGATATAGTGACTTGTATTGTGAAATAGCGTATAAGCAAAGCTGGGAAGTAACCTGATGTTGGAACCTGCAAAAGGCCTGGGACCAGGGATGGATGTTACTCTTCTCATGACCCCAACCCAAAGTATACTGACAAAGCTGCAATGCAATGGCTTAGATAAAAAAAAAAAAAATAATAAAAAAAATAAAATAAAAAACATTCAGGATTATAACCAGCTAAGACAAAGTTCAAACCTGAATCAATTTGGAAATTTGTGTCAGAATTAGAAAATTGAAATGTAATACAGCTCTACATTCAATCTGACTCATATTGAGTTATTATGCACCGATGAATATGGAAAAATATAAGATGTAGGTGCGCATAAATATGGCATATACACTATATTACATTTTGATGTGTAAGAAAATATTTAAATCGTGCAGCAATTTTTTTTAACTTGAATGCTCTGAACTTCTTTGTGTTGCTTTATGACATAAATCCTCAACAAAATACATGAAAGTTTGTAGATGTGACGAAATACGGAAAAGACCAAGGGGCACAAAGATTTTTTTTTTTTTACAGTTGCACAATTACAATTCACTTATTCAGCTTCGTGTATTCTCAGAGTTTAACATTGATTTTCTATTTAGGAGTGGAAAATGAGCAGAGGCAGAAAGGCAGCACTAACAGAGCAGAAAGAGAAGCTGGAGAGATCAGGTTTCATTTTCAGTCAGCGACCTGTAGTGAACTTTTCACAGGCGTCTAGACTTTATCTGTTGGCTGGCTCTAACTGTTGCAGTAAACCAGTCTGCAAGGACAAAGAGGATCAACGGTAAAATCTGGCTCTGTATTTAGTGTTCAAATAGGTGATAATAGATACAAATATAAACATGCAGATTACTCTGGCGTTTCGCTGAGATTTTAATTGTAACTTAATGGGAACAATTTTTGTCTCAGTGCAGATTTCTTTCAAGGCCAGCCTGGCTTTAATAGATGATGTGCAGTTTTTAATCATTCTGACCTCTCACTGCAAACAAAATTACTTTAAAAATCTGTTCTATTCTGCGGCCTTCCCAGCTGAACCTACTCAAGCACATTTCTAAGTAATACTCCAGCTCACTGATTCTTCACCCTTTACTTCACTCCAGCGTGCTCCTCTTCTCCTCCCGTTTTTATTTCTCTGGTTCACTATCCACATTGCATTTCCTCCAGTAAGTCTGTAAGCTCAGACTTTCCTGAATTGTAACCAAGAAGCGGCATTAAGCAAAAATCCCTCCCACGCTGTCCCAACCTGCCTGTCCTCCGTCTCTCTGTTACGCAACAACTTCAGTGATCCACTGTCAGCGGCCGCGCGTCCTGAACCCTGCGTCCATTCACAGCTTGATTGTCAACTTTCTTGGTGCTAAAGATCACACCAGCCTTTGCTCCTGTCACCCGAAGACATCAAACACTCATTTGATGCATGGGCCACTTTGCAGTACCGCAGGCATGACTGCAGAGACGAAGGTGCAAGAAAGTAACGGCGGAAAACGTTGTATTCTGGTGCGATCCTAATGTTTTTTTTTTTTTTGTTTAAACAACTTTTTCTGTCTTGAATGGAAAGGCATCATCTCTCCTCGCAAACTTGTAAGCTCTTCAGGTGTGTACGATAGTGTGCGCCTGGATGCATGAGTATATGTTGGAGACACTGGCTGCCACAGGCACAGCTGGCTCAGACTGGTTACATAACCTGGTTCATAGCTGCTGCATCACTCCCTGGATGGCTGACAGTAGACCTCAGACTCAGACACACGAGAACAGACATGTACACACACGCCTGCGTATTCTGACCCACTATGCAGATGGTACTGGCAATAATAAGACCAGAACAGGGGCAGACAATGTTATCTGTACATCTATGCGACAGTAAATGAAAATGTATTTTTTTATTATTCTCATTATTATTTGGAGCAGTTGCATATTAGTCTGGTTTAGAGAAAAAAAGACTGTTCCTCTCTTCCCATAGCAGCAATAATGCTTTGTAAACACAGACGGACTCCTCTCAATGCCCTCATTTCCTTTCTCTCCCTCCCCATCGTCTTCTCCTTCCTCCTTCTGCTCATCCTCCCTTCTCCCTGTCCATTTTTTCCACCTACTCTTTCCTCTCATCTCTCGTGCTATATTTGTTTGTTTACCTCCCTTCTGTTCCACACTCTAATATCAATGAAGGTTATTTTTGCACATCTCTTCCTTTTGCACCTCTATTTTTTAACCGCTGATGAAAATTACAACAGTCAAGGGTGTAGCAGTATCGTTCCTTAAGATTATTTTTATACTGCTGTCATCGCACTGTTTAAATAAAACAGCGTGTATTGAAAAAGTGAAAGAAAATTGTCTCTTTGTATCTTACGGAAAATCTGAAAAGTGTGTCATTCATGTTCAGATTCTCACTGGAACTACAGCTGCATGTCTTATGTGTCGAGTCTTTACAACTGACACTGACATCTTTGCAAAACAGCTGTAGCTTTGATACAGGGCAATGTTCAAGGGCAATGTTCAATTCTTACATCTTAATTGGACTTTGACATGGAAATTCTTAATAATCAATCCACTGTAGCTTGGTCATTGTCCTAGAAGGTGAACCTCCACCTCTGTCTCATGTGTTTTGCAGACTTTAGGAGGTTTTACTTCAAGGCTGCCATTTATTTAGCTCTGTCAATCATTGCATCAACTCTGACCAACGTCCACCACCAGGTTTCTTGATGTGAATGTCTACTGATGATTATGCAAAGGGTTGGTTTATACGATATGGACCGTTTTTGCAGGACGAAAAGTTAATTGAAGCACACTGGATATTCTTTTGGTATAGAGCAAAATAGGTTTAATACACACAACTTGTTTCAGATTTTTATTTGGAGGAAATGCTTAAAAAACAAGTTCAATTTTGCTCAACTTCATAATTAGGCACTACTCTTTGTTGGCCTATCACAGAAAATCACAATAAAGTCTGCACCTGCAATGTGACCAAACAGGTAAAATTGAAGTGGTAAGAATACCCGACGAGGCCCCTGTGAATCAGATACAATATTGTATCTGTCATAACATGCTTAGTTATTAAATATTATTTAGGAGTAAATCCATCTGACTCATCCTTTTCTGGTCATCTGTATTCACAGCGCAAATTGCAAACACATAAAAGCATGTGCACAATTTGAAGCCCTATTACCTCTGTGTGTCTGCCACAGCAGCCTGTTTCAAGGGTCACAACATTCAAGCCAGCCATGTAATGCAGGCTCACTCTTCCATGTGGGTTTGTGAGTGGAGCACATTGTTATCTCAAAGCTGTTGACACAGTCAAAGCTTAATGCCTAATCAGAACAATAGGTAGCTCTGTTACAAATCCGCCGGGCAGTGCCCCTAATGATAGCTGCGATCTTTTGATTCATTAGCTGGAGTGCGGTGAAATGGCTACGAATTTCTGGCCAAATTGTACCTTAATCTCAAAGTCAGTGAGTATGTCCTTATACATCCTCAGGATGTGGGTTTATTTTGATCACAATCACAACTGCACAAAAAGTAAAAAAAAATGTAGCACAAAATGAGATGAGCCATGATCACATTGAGTGCATTATCAGGCATGTTTTCATGAGGGGGTGGGAGGCCGAGGATAGGTCCTAATTGGCCAAAATACAAGGATTGCGCAATAACCCGTTTGTGCCAATTATTTATGCAACTCCAAAACTCGAGACATGATTAATCTGCTCCTGACGGGGGAAGCGAAAATATGGCCAGAGAAACACGGAGAACATCATTTATTTATGTCCGGGTGGAAGCGAGAGGCTTCTTCATCGGCCACTCACCCACCTGCGTAACACAATCTCTCTGATGGCGTCACAAGCCCCAGGATCAGCGTTACAGCAAACCAGTATCTGCGCATGCTGCAAGGAATAGGTGTGGATCTTGCAAGATTTTGCCCCCTTTATCCGTCGTCCCGGTTGTGATCCGCATGGTTTCAGTAAATAGTCTGGTGTCGGACGGCTATACACTCGTCAATGAAAAGAACCTCGTGTGCTGCCCATTCATAACCACCTGGTTCATTCATTTCTTTAAGCGACTCAATATCAGGCGGCCCATTGTTTTCCTCCTACAACGTAAAACACACACAGGCGTCAGATGCAACACAAAGCAGGTGCAAATCCATCCTATCTATGCATCCCAAGTGATGCGATGAGGAGTATTGCGTAATGAGCCAAGCCCATCCGCTTCACAGTGACACCGAATAATAATTTAATAGTCTCTGCAGCACGTGCTGAATCTAATAAATGGCAATAATTTATCAATGAAATGCCCCACTTGTATAATACATAATTACGTTTGGCAAACCGCCTGCAGTCGGATGTTGCAGCTGAATAGCTGGGAATGTGTGCATTTAAAAAAAAACGATAAAACGCTAATTATTCGCACTTTTTAAATGGAGAAAACGCAGTGAGAGGGGCTGCTCGGTGCACAATAAAGACCTAAAGAGGGGCATGTGACTCGGTTTGCTTGCAGGAGGGGGGTCCCTACCTTCCGACGGTTCCGGAGTTGACCCACATGCCAGTCTGCTGGGGGTTCAGCCCGGCCACTCGAACCGGACAGAGACGCACGAAGAACTAAAAGACAGTCGCGTTGATTCGGTTCTTTGTCAAGTAGCACGGAGAGCTGCGGACAGGACCTCTGCCCTGAAACATCCTCCTCCTCCTCCTCCTCCTCCTCTTACTTCCTCGTGGTGCTGCCTCCTTATCAGTCCCTCTCTAAGCTCAACTATTACCGACTCTCGCCCGTGTGAAGTGCTGCTTTGTTTCCACGCGCACGCTTTTCCGAGTTAAATCTGAGAATAACTTGTCGACCAATTTCTATAGTCTGAGCTGAGCCGCCCTCCCTCTTTGTGTTGTTGTTGCCCCAGCTGATTTGACCAGAGACACGCCCCCACGGCATTGCGTCACTACCCAGGACGCCAAACTCAGCCTGTGAGGCGTTCACGTTTGGTAGGAAACGGAAGTTTTCAGCGAACGTCGGTTGTTCTTTTCCGTTCCCCCAAAGCAGGTGTTCGACAAAAATCCACTAAATAAAGAAAAATAAAACAGTACCTTAATGTTTGTGATTATTTAAAGTACCTAAGTCATAATTGTCTTGAATTTAAAAAAAAAAGTATCAAGCAGTGTTCTTTATGCTAATATTGACTAAAAGATATATGAAAGGGGCCTTTCAGTTTAATACACAAAAATTCTACTCAACTCAAGTTTATTTAGGTAGCCCCAATCCATAAGAAATGTTACCTCAGTCACTTTACAAGACAAAGAGATTCGAGTGTACACATAACATATCAACCCAATCTTAGAGTCAGATTCAAAGTCATACATTTCAATTCAGTCCTTCTTGCAATATTATGCAGTCAGTTATTTGGCGGCAGGCTGCATTGAGTCATTAAGGACAGCAGCCCGTCATGTATGTTCAAAATCTTGTTTGTTCTCCTTCAGTTTAGTATCTACAGTCACATTCAATAAATTCGAGTACTATTAAAAAGCTTACTTATTTCTGTAACTCAATTCTCAAAGTTAAATACATAAAATAAATTAATTACACTACGACTGATGTTTTCATTTACGACTGGAATGTTACACCAAACCAATAAAACACCTTAATGACATAATTTTAAAAATATGACTGTATGCTTAGCTATCCAATAATCCATTATCTAACAGCTTATCCTTGTGGATTCGCGAGGGAGGCTGGTGATGTACAATTTCCTAGAAGATGGCTGCTCTGAGTTTTCCACCAGATTATAGGACTTCAAAATGAAATGCCACATTTATTTGGCTTAAAACAAGGAATGCAGCACTTGCAGACAATGTCTCAGATATATGTATGTGGTGCCTCTTAAACGGTTCAAGGTTTCAAAGAAAAGCAGGGTGCAGGAAACAGTCACATTGTACATAACAGGTAGCATCTGTTGCCATCATTCACTGGCAAAGCCGAGGAATTTGTATGGCATTATGGTTATTTTGAGCACTCATTCATAGCAACTACAAGCAACGAGTTACTTATAGTGAATCCAGCAAAGTTGCACATAATAGGCAGATCATTGACTGGATCAAGGAAAGCCCCGCATTTCCTTAGTTCCTTCCTACGATCCAGGAATTAATTTCTGGAATGTTAAGCAGGACCAAAACAACAGAAAAAAAAAATTCCTTGTCACCAGGCAACACAAATTGCTTTCAGGCGAGGAACATTGCATTGATTTAATCTGTGGTTTAATCAAATCAAAACAGCAGCTTTCACTAAAATATGTATGTGGGGTTTTTATTGTAACCTAAAATAAATTACCTGTGAATATCCTGCAGCATTTGGTCATACATGCATCTTGTTTAGAGGATCTCTTAACTTTATTCAAATATCCCAGTGAGACTGAAGACAGACATCTACTGGCAGATACTGGTACTGATCACAGTAACACAAAGGAGGCATCAACTGGCAATGCAACAGCAGCTTCCATTTTTGTAGCAGATCCTGGTGTGGATTAGTGTTCATGTCAAACTGTCATTAGTAAATAAAGAATTGTCAGATTATAGCACATGAAAAAAAAAGATATTTTTTGATGTGCTTGTTTGCATAATTCATTGCATTCCTTTTTGCTCACAATATGCATATCTTATTGTAATAATAGCTGCGTAGCAAACAATTTGTACAATCAGTTTTAAAATAAGCAGGGCTGAAGCTAATTGTGCTGCTAGGCATTTCTATTTTTTAATCTCCTTGTCCAATGTTGTCTAGTAACCCTGAGAAAATGCTGCCCCCTGACCTAGCTGGCATGGTCAGAAAAGAACAGCATGAAAGATGGGCAGGAATGCTGATAGAAAGCAGGGGTTCAGCACCGCTGGCACTGAGAGGGCTTAGAGCCGTGGACAGGCAGCCCCTTTTGTTGGAGAGCAGAACTTCTGTGAGAACTCTTGAGCCGCACAGTCTGAGGTGATGTCTGGCCTTTTCAGTTACAGTGGGACAAAAAGAGGCTGCTTCTTTTTCCCATCGGTTTTATCGCTCTTTTATGGACTGAGTGGGACATGTGCTCCCATAGATTTTACACCGGGCTGAGATTAAAGAGCTGTGGTCATTCTTTGGCATTTTGGTGTCGGGATAAAAAAGTGTCTTTATTGCTACGCAATTTTCACATGGTTCAAACCGAAAAGGTCACACCCTGAAATTGATTTAGTTCAATTAAATATCAGTTTCAAAATGGCTCATTAATGCTTGACCAGCTGTGAATGAAGGTGTGGCTGGAGAAGAAATGCATATTTGTGTGAGGAGAAAATAAAATAGATGTACCTCGGGGTCATTTTGTGAGCTTTTAAAAGGGAAACAATTCACCGGTTTGGGAAAAGGGTGAACGGAAAACAACCGTAACACAAAAAAAATTATGGCTTTAAAACAGAAATAACAGAATTAATTATTATTGCAAATTATTGCAAATTATTACTAAAGGTTTTCAACATTTATAAAAAATAAAAATCTGAAAAGTGTGGCGTCCATTTCTGTTTACCTGTTCTGATTATTTAGTTTTTTTTTTAGAAACACGTTTTGGTTCCAAAATCACTTGCAAGTCTTTCTATTTGAAGAATAGCTTAATTTATGTTGAACGGAGAGCATCGGTGAGCAGCAATTTTCAAGTTCTACAAATTTGTAAGTGGATTTAATCTTATACTCTGGCCTCACTGTTCTAAAACATTGAAATGCTTTGATCTAAACTGTAACACTGTAGATCCACCCGGGTACTCAGAGTTGTTAGAAGCTGAATATCCATCCATCTTTCTGTCACCTCTCACCAGCTGCCTTGTCCCAGCTGAAGAAAGTTTACCTAAAGGGTGATCTTGCCACCACCATGTTTTACTGTGTAGGTGCAGGGTTCATTTGTTGCTGTGCATAGCATTTTATATGTGGGGGGGAAAAGCAACATTGTGGTCTCAGCTTAGATTCAGGTTGCATTCTGGTCTTTCATTATATGCTAAGTTTCCTACCTGGCTTATAAAATAACATACTTCACACATTTCCTGCCGCTATTACAATTTGTGTGTGGAGTGCATGAATAATCGTTGTCATCTCGACTGATTTTCTCACCTGAGCTGTGGATCTTTGCAGCTCCTCCGAAGTTACCATGGACCTCTTAGAAGCTTCTCTGATTATTGTTCTTCCTGCTCGGTTTCGGAAAGCAGCCATGGTAGGCCAGTTGTGCCGTATCATTTACCTTCCACTTCATGAGTAAGGGTTTTGTTTTGGTCTGCCAGACACAATCTCAATAAGATATTTGGGAGTTTTGTGAAAAAGAATGAATATCTTTGCAAAACACAGTAGCTGATACATGCCCAACAACCAACTTTATAGTTTGCAACTTATTTGCAATATTTATTTTGAATTTCTGCCTTTTGTGTGTTTCAAAGTCACTATCTGTTTACTTTAGCTGGTATAAAGTGAAAACATTGTTTTCATTACTGCACAGGCAAGGTTCATCTGAAGCGTTTCGGATGATCTCATGAGTTTATCCATCACCAAGAACCAGATATCATGTAGCATTTTAATGGCCAAGAAGCATTCTAGGAGAACATGTTCACCCTCATCTGATCCCCCTCCTGCCCGCTCCCCCACTGACCCTGTTTTCACCCCCACAGCTCCCCCGAACCTCCAACAGGTCTACTCATGCCCCCCCCCTTCTGCCCCAGCTCTGTGCTGGAACTACTCTAAAGCTGTCAAAACACCCAGCTTCTCACACTCCCTGTGTCCACACACCATCCCAGAGCTCTAGCAAACACACACGCACACACACTCAATAAAAACAGCCTTCATGCAGCCCATTCACTGCACCAAGTAGGTCAGAGCTGCAGTGGGTCTTCCACACACACCCCTCATCACTGTGGAACTGATAACAATATCAAAGATGGAATTGTACCTCCAATTTCAAAATACACATATACAGAGGGAAAGAGACAGACAGAGAGAGAGAGAATGGAAAAAAAGAAAGAGAGAGAGTTTGAGCACAGATAGTATGTCTTTCAGGGTATCGTTTTACAGGTCAGGTTTAGGGAAATTTTTGTTTGTCGGCTTGTTTTAAAGAGGGAAAAGAAAGAATGTGAGGCATGAGCGCTCCCTTGCTCACTTAAAGGGAAATTTTAGAGGTCAAATGTTAAAGGTGAAAGTGAAATGGTTGGGGGGGGGGAACATAATCTTGCCATAAAAAATAAAAATACCAAATGATCACCAAGGGAAAGACAGTAAAATTAATATATGCACTGAAATTCAAACACATCTGCCTGGATTACCCACACACACCCACACACACACCAATCAAACACACATACACAAACACTCTATTCAGATATGGAGAAGTGACTGAGTGTTGCCAGAGGCAGCACCCTGTCATAAAACTGAGTGTGTTTTGGCAATGGGTGATGAGCATGTTAGCAGAGTGTGAGTTAAAGTGAAAAATAATTCAGTGCTAGATAAGGTCTAAGAGGAAGCAGAGGAAGCCAAAGGCTAATTGTATTGTTTACTTGAAGCATTATCAGCAGCCTGCTGTTTTTTTGCACTAGTGTCTGGTAAAGCTCTGTCTGACCAGCTGCTGTTACCTCATTATATCCTAATGAAGTCACTGCATTCCTCATTGTGAAAATAAGCACAAACTCTACAACATTATGAAAGGTAAGACTTAGACGTGCACGTTCAGCCATTTTTAGGATATGGGCATTTAGCCCAAAAACCCAACATTGTAACTGAATAGAGAATTTTATTTAGCCATCACATACAGAGTTCTTTTTTTACTCTTAGCCTCACATTCAATATTGGAGTTTGGGAAGAAAATTAATCAAATTACATATAAACGAGTAGTTGGCAGAAGCACTAACAAGGGGATCTAAGTTTAGTATCTGTAGTGCTCTTTGCATTATCACATGAAAATAACATATTTTATCGCAACACAAAATAGTATAATTTAAGAATTTTAGGAGGACCTCAGAAAATTCAATATCACTCGGTGAGATGTCCACCGATGTTGGACATCTCACCAACTTGGGATGTTGTTTTATGAACTAACTCTGCTTTCCTGACCAATCTGCTGCGTTTCTTTGCCTTCATTTTTGTTCACTACTATTTTCTAGTAAACCTATGAAGGCCTCCTTAAAACAGCTGGGTTCATGCTGAGACTTAATTAGAAAGAAGTGAACTCACCAATTAGGTGTCTTCTTAAGAGAGTTAGTTTTATTTAGTACAGCAAAGTAAAAGGTGCGCAGAAAACTTTCTGAGATTATTTGTAAAAAGATTTTTTTTAAATAGGAAGTTTGTATCATTTTTCTTCATAATCATGCAATATTTTGTGTTTATCTGTATGAAGTATGTAGTGTTAATGGGACAAAATGTGCAATATTTTAAATTCAACTAAGTCTTTTCAAGGCACTTTAAATATTTATTTCAATATAAAAAATGTTTTTAGTATTATTTTGTGAAATATTTTTCCTTAAAAGGTCAAGAAAATACTGACTTCCAGGGATTCACACTTGAAAAACATGAGTTTGAGTTTTCCCAGACAATAACGATGTTATGTATGATCAGTCATAAATTTCTCCTGGTGATGATAGGGTCATGATGAGGAAGTATGTGAGGAATGCAGAGTGGCTTCAAGTACAAGTCCAAAGTCTATGAGGCTAGCAGATAGCAGATGGAGGCCAGGATAAGTTAGAAGAAAAGGAGCATAGCTACTGGAATTAAACTTTGATATGTTCAAGTTAAATGTTTATCAATGTGATCCTTAGAAACACTGCCTGGAGAGAACAAGAAGTGCTGTACAATTTACCCTGTCCTTCAATTGCAGCATAAGTCTTAAATAATAACTCAGTTTTGGGGCATATGCGGTCTAAACAATCATCATCAGGCAGCCCCACCCACCCGACATCGGCACATATCAAATCAGCCTGCGTTCCCTGTGGGTAGTACGTGGGACTCAAATGAGAAATTTTAGATTTACAGTTGCTGAATTGTTTGTGTATTATTTTAAAATGTAAGCCTTTTATGTTAAACCTATCTGACTAAGTCAATAGATTGTTTAAGATGCATATTAAGATTTTAGGATGCAAAAGATTTGAATCAGTTTTTTTTCAGTCTTTCTTGAAAACAGAAGGCTGAATTAAATCTGCCTCAGAGTTATATCATATCCAAGATGCTGCCCAGGCATGCCCTGCAATGCTTGAACACATACTCGTGATATACACTGTACTCTTTCTCAGCCTTAGAGCATAAGAATGAAAATCTCAAGATCAGAAAAAGGTTAAATTTTTTTAGTGCTGTTTATTGATTTAAAAAAAAACTAGATTAATCACATTCTGGAGGTGTGATTAATAGTGATCATCCACTATGGCTAAGAAAGCTTGAAATATAAATATGCAAGCAAGTTGTGGTTCTTGCAGGAATGCATGGAGCACAAGAAGGGATGTTACCTTCAGAACTATTAAAGCCCATATCTGTAATATATTCTCTCATAGATGCCATCAGAGTTAGGGCTTTAATTTGGCTCAAGGGTCTGCTTCTGTCTTCATGGACTGTCCACCGGATTCACCAATTGATAACGTGATTTTTGGTGAGGGTCCACAACTTGATTTTTTAGCTCTGACCCCATGAGGATCTACTAAGAAATTCAGAATGATTTCTATCTTCAACATCGACATCAAAGGTGCTTTTCAAAGTTGCAGAGCTCAACAATGCAGCCATGTTCAAGGACAGAAAGTGTTGTTGGCCTTGCAATCAGGAGTCATGACAGAGTGAATACCTGAAAGGAGGTGGAATGACAGCAAAATTACTCTATTAGTTTTTGTCTCTTGCTCCTGCTTCCTGGTTAAGGTTCCCCAAGCTCAAAGTGAGAATATGTGTGGTTTATTTTCTGGTTTTAAGATTTTAATCATATGTGTAAGAGGGGAAAAAAGAAACAGGTACCTCAACTTCCCTTTCTAGGTAATGCCTTCAAGATAATAAGCTCTCAATCAGACACACATGCACATCTCTGCTAGATGGAGACACAAAGGTCAGTAGAGGTCCCTCATAAGCTGTGGCTGGCAAGTGTCAGGGCTAATCTTATTAAGACTCTCTTCACCTGTTTCTCTAAACTCTTAAAAGTGATTGAGTTTAAAAACTGCCACTAATTATTTTTTGCAACCTGAAGAGATTTTGCAAGTCAAGGTTGGCGGAATGATGTTTGAGTCAATGGGCTTCTTATTATAATAGATATTTATAAATCTTGTAATAAAAATGGTAAAATCAGGAATTGCTTGGAAGAGGTGTAAACAAAAATAAGGGTGGATATTGTACAGAAAAAAAGATTTTAAATCCCACAGTACGTCAGTACGGAACTATTTATGGGTTAGATGACTGAGTGAGAAGGTCTTAGGCCTACAGAAAAAAAGGATGAGCCATGTGTTTGGGTGAAAGGATGGAGAGCTGAGATCAGGAAGCAAGTAAATAAAACAGGAGCCGATCCAGGTGAAGGGTCAGAGAACAAGCAGGGTGAAGTAAGGTCAGAAGAAATGCATCTTGTAGCAAATATTCCTTTAATGAAAGTCTGAGTTGAACTAATTCTGTGCCAGATGGAAAGCTTCCAGTTGAAGCTAATGCTATGCATTGCAATGTAAACTATAAGTGCGTTATTGACCAGTGCATTAACAGCAGATCAATATGTGATGAACAACAAAGTCTTGTGTAGGTGAGTTACCCCGCTGCAATTTGCTTGCAAATCTTTCTGAACTGAAGTTCATTGTTTACCCTTTAACACAAGATCTGTGATCATTTGACAAAAAGAAAAATGTTGAAAGATAGAAAATGCTATTCATTTGCAGAGAGAACGTGACAAAAAGGAAAATGTAAGACAAGATCTTCTCAGCACAGAAGAGAAAAAAAGCAAGACATATTTGTAGTACATCCGAGTTTTTAAAAATATATATTAAATTAAATGGAATTGTGAAAAGTACTGACCAAAGGAGCAATTACCTTGAGGAGAAGGATAAGTTGTGAGGAGTGCAACGTATCTAACCTTCACACAGGTCAGTCAGTACTCTCAAAACAGCCTGATCAAACAGAGAGCGAAGCCAAGACAAACACCTCTGGACTGCAGTCTGGGACAGAAAAGCAGAACTCAAGCTTTGCTGAAATCGTCCTGTATGGAGTTACTTCAAACCCAAAAACTGCAGCATTTCAGAACTTCCACACGGCTCTTTACACCTTGAAATGAACTAATTCTATCTATCTATCTATCTATCTATCTATCTATCTATCTATCTATCTATCTATCTATCTATCTATCTATCTATCTATATAGTACTACAGACAGACAGATTCATATGTGTACCTATATAGAGAAACATAAAACTATATATAGTAGAAATATATAAAGACACATTTCCTACTGTGTAGCTCTACATCCCTATTGTACAAATTCAATATCCGTCTCTTGTCTGAACTGTTGCTCACACACACAGAAATAGAGAGGAGAGGAAGTGCAAAAGTGTAAACAGCAAAAATCTCAGAGACTGAGACACAAATAAACAATTTTACGGCGAGACGAGGTATAACAGGAAGGTCCCCTTTTTTGTGTTTACTTCAAATAGCCTGCAAGCTGTTTGTCCATTCACTAAATTGAGTTCCTCATATTGTATTCCAATGGAGCAAACAAATAACAAATCTATTGTGAGATGAAAAGCATTTATCTCAAAAGCAATGCAGTTTAATTTTGTTCAAAGGGGCCCTGAGTGGATTTTGTAATCCCATTTTTTTCTGTGAATAATAAACAAGCAAGTAATCCTTCAGATGGCCTAAAATAAATATAAAAACATCCCAACACAATAAAATGTAATACCTTCGATTCGGATCTGCTGAAAGGGAATTATCCTGTCTCTAATTTAAGATCTACCTACAAGTCTGCACAGCTGATACACTGAGCATGATATCCTAAAAATAGTGCAATGGAAAAATCTATACTAGTGTCCAGTTATGTCTGTTCTGCTGCGCGGTGCCATGGTATACAAACAGCTTGACATGATCATCTCACACTGTGGCCACATGTCATTTATTTGCCATTGAGCAGGGCACAGAAACATGTTTGAAATATTTGAAAGAGGGCAATGGGTAGGAAGTGCTGACCATCGGTTTATTATTATCAACACTTTCAATGTGGTACAAAATTTCCTGATTGTTGCTATGAAGCCTTTTGTAATCTTTGGGGTTTAAAATCCGACTGTAATGTCTAAAATGGGAATTAATGCACCTGCCACAGGGCTTACAAACTGACTCTTTTTTGGAACCAAATAGAGTTTCTTATTTATAAAAAAATTTACTGAGCAGCATATGACCTCATATGCTGTAAAAGTGGGGCTGCTCCCAGCTACATCTAAAAAAAATCACATAGAATATTATTTAAAAAGATCTGTATTTTTTGTCAGTCATTTCAGAAAGTGAAACCCTTCTATTATTTTCACAAACAGATGAGTTTTTAAGCCCAAACATGTGTGCTTTAAGGCTTAAAATACACATTTTAAACCTATGTTTCTTGTAATTTTGCCAGATGTGGCTTGCAGATAATAAAAATCCAAAATTCTGTGTTTCAGAAACTACATTATTACATAATATCAATAAAAAATATTCTTAATAGAAGTGCCAGTTTTCTGAAAAGTATGTTAATTTCTATCCACACAGTGTTTGGTTCCGTCTCATTTTGCATGAATTAATTATTGCATCAGTGCTGTGTGGAATCGAGGCAAGCAGTCTGTGGTTATGGTGAGATGTAGTGGAAGCCCCGGGTTGCTGCGACTTTCAGTTCGCCTGCATCGTTGGATATGGTGTCTCTCTTTTTGTTTTTTCTTAATAATACCACAGAGCAACTCTATTGGTTTCATCTCAAGTTAGTCTGCCAGCAAACTGACCACTGGTCAATGAATCAACTTTTGGTACTTTTGCCAGTCTGGACAGATTCCAAGTCCTACTGGAAAATGAAATCAGAATCTCCATAAAAGCTTGTGAGCAGAGGGGAGCATGAAGTTCTCCAAAATCTAATGGAAGATGGCTACGTTCACTGTTGACGTCAAAGAAAATACAATGAACCAAACCCAGCCAGCAACATGGTGTCACGCGGTGGGGGTTTGGAGGTGGTGAGGAGAATCGCTGAGACCCAGGTTTAAGATGAAAAAGATGATTTAATGAAAAAACTCAACAGTCCAAAAGACAGGCAGCACGGCAGAGCGGAAAACTCAGAGGCTCAGCACCGGTAGCAACTGACTAGATACAAGGACTGACACAAAGAGTTGAGCTGACCAGGACTTCAACAGTATGACTGGCACAGACCTACGGCAATGGGCATATGACACGGACGAATGACAAGTGAATGACAAGGACCCGACGAGGAACAGAGACAACAGGGGAGACTAAATACACAAGGGGTAATCAAGAGAATGAGACACACCTGGGAAACAATT